>VZRN01000227.1:311634-379887 GCA_013397935.1 Dasyornis broadbenti
TTTGGAAGAATCTTATTAACTGAAGTTAAAGCAAAAAAAAAACCTTTCAAAGCAATTGCTTGATACTAAAAAAAGAAAAAAAATACAAGACTAATAAAAATAAAGGTATTTGAAGATAACAATATACACTTGGATTTTTGTTTTGCTGCCTGATTTCTGAGCCAGTGCAGTGTTTGAGGTCACAAACTCTTTTCTAGAATGGAGGAGGACAGAAATTTCCTTTTTCATGTTTTCTTTTTGAACAGAAAGGACTGCTAAGAGCTTCACAAAACCACCTGGCTCTTCAAGCAAGAGACTTAAGGAAGAAAACACTAACCACTGTTAGCTTTGAAATAAAGTCACACGGTTTTGCAGAATGGGGTGAGATGAATTGCTACGAAGTCAAGAAAAAAACGGATTTAAAACCAGCAAGCTAAAATGAGAACTGACTGTTTAAGAGCTCAAAACAGCCTCGGAGGAGGCCCATCTTGCTATGCCATGTAGCTAGTTGTGGCAAAAAAAAAAAAAAAAAAAAAAAAATTCTTGTTTACAACTTCGCTTTTGNNNAAATTCTTGATTACAGCAGTGCTGTTTATCAAATTGTAACGTAACAGATTTATTTATTTGACACAATGATATTCCAAACTGCAAGGTCTACATGGATCAGACACTAGTTTGCATTGTTTTTAGCACCAGAATCTGAAGGAACCAAGGAAAAGTAACCTGGAAAAAATTCCTGACAGCATTAAACCGCTTTAAGGCTTCAGGTCCCATTAAAAGGCCTCAGGTCCTATTCTTCATATTGGACAGCCTGATCTCAGAGAGCCATGTGTAAATCCATCTAATAGGATTTTTAGTTAAGTAGATCAAATTTTATAACTTCAGTCTCTGCCAGAGAGTGGATTTTTCTTTACAAGCCAGATAACTTTTTAGGCCTTCAGAAACTGCCTCTTTACTACAAATGGAGCAGAGAACCAGAAAGAATTTAGTGGCTTGTACCAGACGGCTCTTTCAGACATATCAATTAAGGTACTCTGTTATTATCACAGCCAATGTGGTATAACCCCTTACTAATAAAAGCAGTGGCAAAAGGGGATGTGATGTGGTTTTTATATGCAACTCACACGCTCAGGGCAGGACAAGGCCAAGGCACAGCCACTGGCAGGTGAGTGCCGAAGTTTTTGGGAGAGTGTTTGCATTTCTACAAAGAGGTTTGGCTTTTACGATGCTACAGTCTCAGAATTGCCACACTGGTATTTAGGGATGCTGCTGCAAGTAGTTAGAGTTGTCTTTGCAAAGAGTAGACAGAAGACGTAGGCTGTAGCAATAGAAACAAAGAGAGAAATAGAAACAAAGAGCTGCAGAACTGTTGCCTCCAAGACTTCATGCCCAAGGAAAACCAAAAGCACTGCAGAGAAATGAAAATCAAAGGATACCATGCAAATATGAAATAAAGTTCATCACTGATGTGTAGTAGAAGGGAGACAGGAGAGAAGAGAGGGGAGAAGCTGAGTGCACCAGCTTATGCTTGTTCTCCAGATCACTGGGGAAGGAGAACATGACACCCAGACAAAGCAAGCCACCAGCAGCTGCAACAGGAATGAAAGGTGCCAGGAGCAGAAACAGGCACCACAGCTCACTGGAGCATGATCCACTCCTTTGCACACATTCACACAGCTTGTAGAGGTCTCTGGAGAGTAAAGGCCCAGTTCTCCTGTTGACACAAAAATGAAACACTTTTAAACCTAAAAGGAGTGCTTCTTAGCACTTCTTGAGGGCGTGGAACTAACTCAGTATGGCTATCCCAAAGCATCTTCCACTATTCACTTTTGAGAGCTCATCTTGACTCTTTTAAGATCTTTGCTTCTGCTTCCAAATGGAGCAAAACGGATGAAACAAGCTGAAAGAAAGAGAAACAAGTTAAGCCCACACTTCAGTGGAAAGTAGGTGCTGAAGATGTAGTAGGCATGTATATTGCAGATATTATCAGCTATGGTTCAGGTTTAGTAGGTTTTCCTTATTAATTTAACCTCCACTCAAACCCTTCAATTGTTTCAGCTCCTCTGGTTTTTCGGCTAAAAATCAAAAGCTCTGCTCCAAAACATGGATGTCCTCAGAGGGGACAATGACAGCCACGGCACGATGGGCTGCCCACCACTTGCACAGGGCTGAGCCCAGCCAGGGGCTCCCCTCCAAGGGTGCTGGGGGTCTGGCCTGGGCTGCCTTGTCTGTGACACCACCGAGGAGCCACAGGGACATGGACTGCACTGCCCTGTCCCAGCTGTCTTCACGGGCACGAGGGGAAGGCTGTGACCACTCGCCAGCTTTGGCTGGATTCCATCCACTTTGCACCAGCTGAGCAGCATGACATGGACTGTAAAATCTGGCCTAAAGGTTTTTAAACATTTATGGCTGCAAAGGCAAAAGGATAGTCTGAATAAATAGTGTGGCCTGCCCTGACACACTTCTCAGTTCTGGGGGTATAAGAGAGCCTTCTTATTATCCTGGACAGGAGATGAAAAATGACATCATACTGGAGGAATAGGACACAGGGGTTACTTTAGAGATGATTCAGATCTTCTTATTAATTCTCTCTACTTGGCAGAATGTTTAAAAACTGGCAAGGGAGCATTACCATTGCTGGCAGAGCATTGTTACAGATGCACAGGTAGAGAGAAGTCATCAAGAAGTTCTTTCCAGCCTGGTGAAAAGGGATAAGAACAAGAAAAGAGCAGTGGCCCCACGCCCCAATGACAAAATCATGTGAAAAAACTCAAAAGCAGGTAGAATAAAAACCAAACAAGTGTTCTATCCTACAAGGTTGGCACCACGTAACTGAAGCATGTCAAATCTTGATATTTGGCCTCTCTCCATAGCAGATGCTTTTTCCACAGGTCAGGCAGAGAGGGTGAACAACTGATTCAATGGCTACAAAAGTGCTGAGAGAAAGAGGAAAAACCTGGAGATGGTCCAGTGTATACAGTACACGTTTCATAAGTGTATGTGTAAGACAGAGAGATAATCTTCTTCACAGTTCTTTTAGCAGGTGTTTATCCTTTTTGGCTTCGACAGCAATATTTTGTAGCTACACAGCAGATATGCAGAATAAGATTCCTTTCCACACTTGCAAAGAATAATTACCCCTTATGTGACTTACAGCTGCTCCAGTGTTTCATTGCTGATGTCCTCCTTCTCTAAACCAACACTATGAAAGTATTGCTGCTTCTGGAATTTACTAAGAAGAAAACCATAATCTCCAAGTTGTGTCTATAAGAGACTGACCAAGGTCCTACACTGGTTTCCTTCAAAAGCTAAGGAAGATGCTTCCCTGTGAACACAGACAGAAAAGCCTCAGAGGAGATACTACATGCTGTTTTGATGCTAAGATGATAAAAACCTTTTGAAAAGCCTGAATAAGACAAGAATCAGTGTACAAGTAAAATTAAAACACTCCCTTTGCGCCCTAACAAATTTCACTCCTACAAAGAAAATTTTCTTTCCTTTCTGATGTGCACGGAGGTGTGTGGATACCTGCAAGGACAAAGTCAAAGACACTGTTTTCTCACAGTAGCTGAGATTAACCCCTCCCTGAAATGACTGGAGCAGCTCAGGTCAGTAACCACCTTTGAGTTCACCACTTCCCCGTGTAATAGCTTGAATGCAGCTCTACAAAAATACCAATGGCTGGAGAGAAGGGTATATGAGCTCTTACTATGGACAAAGCCAAAATTAGACCCACCCCAGTAATGAGACCTCTTGTAAGGACACATGGATTCATAAATCCTGCATGAGCACAGAGCATAGGATCTGTCCTGTGGAACAGAAAAGCTGTATAACGTTAGATGTTTAAACCCAGTGGCCCAATTCCCTGGCAGTACAGGGTGCAGTCAGTAGGTTCTGTTGAGCTGCTCCATCTGAGGATCTGAGTCCACATTTCCTTACATGTGAAAATGTTTCTTGCATCTCTGATAAATGCATTTATTCTAACTGCATTTTCTATTATCCTGGTTTCTGCAATTGCTAGAACCATTTTATGTTCAAAAGAAATGAAAATATTGTTTAAAATGTTGTAACTTTATTTAGCCAGCTTGGATTTGAAAGAATTGTGTTTTTTTAAGTAAGACTGTATCACTTTATGCTAAAATGAGTAACAAAATGTCAGAGAAATATACTATATTGCACATGTTTTGGGTAGATTAGGCCTGTTATTCCGAAAGTGAAATGGACACCTCATACCATCAATATTTTCGAGTGATCTCTAGCCTCATTAGGCATTCTCAGTACACCCAGAAGAGTAGTGTAAATAAAATACACTGTTTTCTGACGAGCTTTGATGAGCAGATGTTTGGGGTTTTTGTTGATTCATGTCTGGGATGTTTTTAAAACTTTTCTGCTTGTGTTCCATTTCCTGTTGAAGGAATTCAGAATGACCCAGATGAAAAGAGACAATTGTGACCGTGTCTGCCTGGATGTCGCCCAGGCCAGCAGCTGTGTGGTGGCCACTGCAACGTGCCTGACTTGCAAGAGGAGAAATTATGTAATTTGGTGTTTAGTCTACTTGTGAATTCATCTTTTGGTACAGATGAAATACTGCACCTCCATGCATTTCCTATTACCACTTGTCTGGCAGCTTGGAAGTGCAGTTGGGAATACAAGATAATGCACTTGGTGAACCTCTCTTTTTGCTGTTTGGTGATTTATGCATGTGAAATCCATAGACATTTTTAGCAGCAATAAAGTAAGTAAATCAAAATTGGAATTCTTTCTCATTCTAAAATGACTTTGATTTAAAAAAAACCGAAATCAATATCTGTTTGTGGGTTTTGTTTTGGGTTTTTTTCTTATGCCTTTCATTTCATTCAAATTGGAATGTTGATGCATTAAAATATATTGATAATTATTTGTTCACCCAGAGACAAAACCGCATTTTTTTTTCTCTATCACAGCCACAGACTAATTTTAAGTCTTATCACATGTTTGGTTTTTCTAATTTTTCAAGCTAAAAACCTTGATCTGTGATAATTGTAAATAGCAGAGATAAAAACAGATGGCAGTGGGATGCTCCCAGATTCTGAAATAATGCATAAGAAC
Organism: Dasyornis broadbenti; assembly: GCA_013397935.1. NCBI lineage: Eukaryota > Metazoa > Chordata > Aves > Passeriformes > Dasyornithidae > Dasyornis > Dasyornis broadbenti. The sequence continues at coordinate 316,705 of VZRN01000227.1, forward strand.
TTAAAATTTATTAAGTTTACTGGAATGTACTGATAGAACAGGAAAACGTGGCAGAAGGAGTAGAAGAAGGTGTGGAAAAAAAAGCCAATACAAGTTATCAAGGAGGAAAAGAAAAGCAGAATCAAGCCAATAAATCTAGGCAAATATGGGAAAGCAGGAATGCAGAGGCAGATCCTGAGGTGATTCACAAGATAATGCAATTGAAAATAATTAAACCTCCCTGAAGCAGTGGAAACATGAGCAACAAAATAGCTGAGTTTTGGGAGGCCCTACCAAACAGAGTTTCTGACGTGACAGAAAATAGAGTTGCTGCAGTTCAACCCACAGATTCAGAACCCCAAAGTGGATATTCTGACACAGAGGAGAAAGGAAGTTCCTCTTCTCACAAGGAGTAATGAAGAGATCGAAAGAAAAGGATGCATCAAGTGGGAGGAAGGGGGTTTAGGGGATGTTTCACAGAATAACAGAAGTCCTGTGCAGAAAGGCACACTGTCAACGTCACCCTTGGCTTCAGAACAGAGATTTTCATTCTGCCTCAAGATCAAGAGCATGTAGTTGCATTAGGAAATACCTGGCAGAATGCTTTGCTTATTTAAGGAGAAATTGGATAAGAAATCAATCTAGCACAAGGCACAAATGAAAAGACATATACTTTGACTTACAGGTCTTTTAAAACATTTTTTATTAAGCACTTCAGAAGAAGGATATTATTTTCTTAGTAAAATAATTATTTGATAGAATTAGCTGAGGCACTTTTCCCCTGACTCTTTCTTTGAAAAATAAAATATTAAAATGCTTTCACGGTAAAAGGCTAGTTTACATGAGCTTCTTGTTTTGAGTAGTTTTGAAACAAAATAATAGAGATGTTGAGACACACTAGCTGAATATTGTAAAAAAAGTTTGGTCTTAATATAATGCTTAATGAGAATGAAAATATAAATTAAAAAGAAAATATGATCTAGAATTACTGCTAGTATGTTTTTCAGTAGCATGATTTAAACTTGTAAGACAAGAAGATTTTTGATATTTAAATGACTTCAGCTGTTCTGCATCCAGACAAAGCTAGGAGATATAATTATTATTAGATATATATATAAAGATAAAATTTCAACCATACCCTCAACACAAACACAAGTAGACCCCACAGAAAAATAATTGATAGGTCTTGATTAGGATAGTCACTTGTGTTTAAGGATCAGGTTCATAACCTATTTTGTACTCTAAACCTGAACTCTGTTTATAATGTAAGTTTCGCAAAGCAGCCTTATTTTACTACCATTAGTTAAAGATCCTTAAAAGAGTTTTAAATAATTTAGACTTAATCTGAAACTATTTTTACCCCTTATATAAAGGAGAGTACTTTGTTTTTTACAGGAAGGATGTAATTGCATACAGAGATATCATAATGCCTTACTTTCACTGAGTTTACTGATAAAGTAAACTGCTTTCTTTCCACTTGATTTAATTTATACATATCAAACCATTTAATAACAGGCATCTGCAAATCCATTTCTCTGGTATGAGTGACTTCTTTGAATAGCACACTTTAAAAAATGCTTCTTACTGTTTTTCTGTATTTGAGACTTGTTTATTACAGGTACATACTCTTGACATTTTTTATTTAGTTTTCTCATGCTGGACTCTCTTCAGAAGAAATTAGGTTCCAATGACTTTTATGAAATAAAAGCATGTATAGAGGGCCTTCCCAATCTCACTGTCCCATGCTGATTGGACTCACCCTTAGGAGAGAGATGATCTAGGATACAAGTCCTAGGACAGTTTCCTTCTTTTTTTCCAGTGACAGGTTAACATAAAATGTGTACTTGCTCCTGGCACCTACACCAGCAACCAGTTCTGCATTCGCAACCCAACTCTTTGGTGACACTTTCATCATTTATTATGCCCAGATCTTCAAAACTACATTAAATGTTCTGCTTCCCATTTGTAGACAAAGCCACACTAGAACAGAATGTATGCCCCTTGTCCAAAGAAAAACGTCCTGCAGCATCCAGGTGTGCATTAATATTAAAACCCACCAAGGCAGTGGTAAAAAAGAGGGATTTTGAGACCACAGGATTAAAAGACCCTTTGGTAACTCTCTTTCCAATTGCAAAATGCTAAACACCTCAAACATGCATTGCAATTTTAGTAACAGAAGCAGCTGTTAATGCTGTTATCTGTAAATACTGGTGCAGGAAATTCCCTGTACAGAGGCAGAAATAGCATCTGTAGCACTGTGATAAGCAGTCAATCATTTTAAAAGGATGTCTACACTTCAACCACCCCTTTTGGAATTGACCAAAGACAAATTATTTGTATAAATATGTATGCAAATAGGATTCAGCTGTAAGTTATGAGGAAACCACCTAAAATATATTCCGTTTACAGGGAAAACATATCTCAGGATAGTGAACATTTAATTACATTGGAATATGCGTCCTTTACAGGAGCAGAAAATGTAGCCCTAAAATGACAGATTGCACAGACAGTTCAATCAGCTTAATTAAGAACGTGCAACTCCAGAAATGCCCTTATATACAAACACAGATTTACCCTAAAGTGGAATTACCTTTACTTCCTGCACCAGCTCTGGAGAAGTAACTCACACTTCATAAGGGATAAATGTCTCACAAATATGCCAAGGAGGGATCATGAAGAATTAAATTAGTCTAATACACTTTGACTCTTTTTTTTTTAACAATAGGTGCATAAAAAATAGAATAGTATGTCTTGCTATTTGTAAGTCTAAATCTTGTTTATTTTTGTTTTTAAAAAGCCTGCCTTCTACTGTGTTAAAAGTTGGAACATTCATCTACACATAGATAATACTCTCAAAAGACAAGCTAATTTTTTCTAACTAAAAATGCATTTAGAAACAAATTGGCACAAGTATTTGTTTTACATTCAGTACTAAACTGGCACCACGTCTGGTCTCTGGCAGCATTGACTATACTCCCCTTTGTTTGCTACCACTCCGTGCTCCGGCACTGAAGCCAACACCTGTGGCCATATAAAAGGCTACGTTCAGCAGCTGCAGGACTCGGATGTCCATACTGAAAGGAATTTCTAAAGCATAAGCATTTGGATGTGTGGCTGGCTTCCTCGTCTGAGTCTTTTCAAGGCCTTCTTTGGCGGTCCCCGCTGCTGGATGTTGCATCTATCAACTGTCTGCAGTGTTATCACTGACCAATGTGTCGTGGTGACATAGCACAGCCTCAGACTTAGAAAAGATGCTCTTGGTTGTGCTGATGTAAGGCTGCCTTCCCTGAAGATGGCTTTTTGCAGGGTTTGTCGAACGGGATACCGCTGATACAGATATATGTAAAGAAGGGCAGGCTCTACCTTAAATATTAATATGAAAGCTAAATGGTAGTAAACCATAACACAAATTTCTTCTTAACACTTTGCTCTCTGAAAGTAATCTGGTCCACAGAAAAGATGAATACAAGTCAAATCATTACACATATATAAAGCATCTCCTCTTATCTGGGATCAAATAAGAATAAAATCAGAAATGTGCTCAGAGTTATTATTTGAAACTCGAGCAGCTGAACTTAATTTTGCTATTCAGAAATTCTAGAACAAAAATGCCAGTACACGAGCTTTTTTTCAGAAAAAATGGGATGAAGTTACCTTTTTTCTTAACTGCAGCATAACATCCTGGTGTGGAAAAGCTCTTAAGTAAACAGGAACAAACAGTCAGAATTACAGACCACTGTCCCTGCTCTCAAGTAAACACCAAATGTGTGTAAAAAGCAGATAAAAATAACATGTTTTCATTTAAAGGAATGTATTACATATGCAGGTAACAACAAATTAACTATTCTCTAATTCTCTGATATTATTAGAACAAGCCATTGGAAGTAGCAATGTTATTTACATTGGGATGTTGAATATAAAAGTATATAGAAATTACAGGCATAATCTTGAATTACACGTGTGCAAAACCGAGATAAATGCTACTGAGAAAAGAACTTAGCTCTAAGGATTCTACAACACTGTCACAAACAAATCATTAGAAAGGGCAGAGCTGATTCACTGGCATGGCAACTTAAAAAGCAGTATTTAAAATTATCATGAGTCTCTTGTCTTCTCCATGGCACCCACTAAATCAGAATAAAGGAAAGCAAATTCTTCAGATTAGGAATATAATAAGCAGCAGTTTATTTAATGTTTTATGATTTATTTATTTCTATGGCATTTGCATATTAGGCTGTGCTCCATATTCTGAGTGTTTGGCCAGATGACCAAACACACAGAAAAGTTCTGATGCAGCACACAGAGCCACGTTTTACATGGAATACCAAAGTCAGGGGACTCATCTGTACACTTGATGATCAGTTTTTGATTCCAATAGCCATACTTCCTGTTAATTTCAATCTTGATCTAGTGTTCAATCATTTCAATCAACAAGAGGAGCACTTTTGTTAAATGAAGCAATCTGAAAGCTCTTGGAAGATTTTTCACATGTAATAAATTAAATGATGACCCTGCTGATTTACCAGTATTGCTTCTCTTTAGAGGTATGACACGGGAAAGAGGAAAGTCACAGTATCATTACTCATGCTGATTTTAGGATCCAGCTGTGTCTTAGTTTCACGTGTGCATTTACTACCTATATTTTCAAGCTGCTACCACCTGCTGAGAAGATGAGGACAAGCTGGCATGTTGCTGGTATAATTAATAATGATCTAACACTGGCAAAACAAAATTTGCTGCAAGCCAATTACTGATGGATAAGGCACATTGGTCTATTACATTAAAAACATGGAATTTACTAAGTACAAACAACAGTAAGCATATGAGAAATTTACTACAGTTCCCTAAATTCACTGATATTTGACAAAACATTTTTTTTTTCTATGTTTTGTGTATCAATTCAGATTGGCCTGCATTTAATTACAGTATAAATTTGGTAAAAAACAAACACAGTGGTAGCTGGATTCCAATATGTTTGACATGATTCACTGCCTGTGTAGAGTGTTTGCTGAAGACAGGCAGCTTTTTATCAGATCTAGTGAGGAATATGGAAAAGTTCAAACCTACAGACCATGAAGTTAAAGTATCCTAATAAAGACTATGAGACCAGGTATTGGATGCTGTTTGTTTATCAATATTTCTTCAATGCCATGACAACACCAATCTTTATTTCACAAAAGTTTGGTACATAACTGCATGATGCACTTAAGAACCTTCCATTTGTAGTGGTCCCAGTCATGAACTTACGTTTCTTTTTTATTGTCCGACATTTTGCCAAAGGTCAGTAGGATGAAAAATTCATATTGTGGGAATCCTACCAAATCCTTCCTGGTGGCTGTAATGAAAAAAGGGCCCAAGACCAAGTGGATGACTGAAATTGAATGAAGTCAGATTCCCAGCATAATGTTCTTTACTTGTTTTTGTCAGGTTTACCTGAAACTCCCTGTGACATTATTCTAGCAGTTTAAGGCAAGAGTGATGTAGGTTTGGGCTTAACAGCATTATACAGAAAACAATTAATAAATAAAGAGCACTTCGTGTGCTCTTTTTTTTTTTTTTTTTGCTTTTTTTCGGTATTGTGTTGTAAAGTCACCTGCAATTTGCTTTTTATTAGCAACACTTGGTCCTTTTAATTTATTTCACAAAGAGAGCCTTGACTTAGTATTTTTATGCATATAAAAAAGTAGGCTATATGTTTATATCACTACTGACTAGTAGTTTAGCTCTTTCAATTGAGGTATTAAAATAACTTTACAACTTGCTATTATATTACCACTATTTTCATTAGTGAGACATCAAAAAATTTGTTCAGAAGTACAGGAAAAGTATCAAGTAAAGCTTGATGTAGGGCCAGCACCTAAATCTTTCAGCACCTAAATGCCCCACTAATGATAACTTGTTGAGTACCATATTATAATGATAGTTCTTCAACCTGATTTTACAGTGTTTTCATCTAGATCACCTAGAATATTTTTTATCTGATTTTTGAATAATAGAACACAGTAAATGCTTTGCAAAGGCTATACATATATAATGGAATAGAAATAATATATTATTGAAAGTTGCTCCATAGTAGAATCTTAAGAAAATTATCTTTTCAGTGTTCCAAATACTGTGAAGAAGCCATTCCCAATTTCCTAGAGAAATCATGACAATTACATAAATAATCCTGAGGGGACATAAGAGATCATCTGAGCTGGATATCGCAAAGCAGGTCATCACTGCAGATATTTACTAACCTCTTCAAAACCTCTGAAGTGGTAACAATCTTACTCTAGTGGTAAGAATGTCATCAGATTATTCCAACCTAATTGAAACACTTTTTCCTAGTAACACTTTAAATCTGCCTACATAATTCTATTTCTTGCCTTGATCTCAGCACGTACAAACAATTGATCTTTGCTCCTTAACAATGCTACAATCTAAAAAAATTATAAAATTTCCATTTGTGAAGCTTCTTCTCATAGGTCATGTCTGTTTTTTTTTTAAAAAAACCCAAACATTTATTTCTCTCCATTTTGAACCCTGAACGGTTTTCGTACCACTCATACCTTGGCCAGGCTGGGTACCCAACCAAGGCTTTCTCTGTGCTGTCATGCAAATTCAAAGACAAATCCCATACACCTCACCCGAGACCTGCCCTTACTTTTAAAATATGTCATTAGCAAAAATTTTTGGGGTTATGGTTTCTACTTTCCAAATTGCCATGCTATAGCCGAACCTCTATTTTCTATTTTTTTCTGTGAGAATGTCAGGCCTGAGCCCTTATCACTGGAGTTACTGATCATGGATACACCAAAACTAATGCTTACTGCTGATCCAGTTACTCTGCCAAAGGATGAAATTAGATTAGCCTGATAAACTGATTGTAAATAAACTCCATAATCTCCCTTAAAATAAGAGGGAAAGCTTTAAATTTCCTGTACCATTTTTTGCCTTCTCCAGATGTCTTCTGTTCTCTTCTGGGACTCACTTATCCTCCACAAGTTCTTAGAGACAAAAGCCTAGAGATTGCTACTCTGTGTACTGTCGGATTAGTTCTATCAGGCCACCAGTACTTGTATAACCCTTCTGCCAGGTTTAGATTGTCATAGAACCGTTTCAACTTTACAGGAGTTGCTATTAAAACACTTTCCAGAAATGTGGGAAAATTAAATTTACCTTGGGCACAGTGAGCTAATTTTCCTCATCTGCAGCCATGACTGAGTTGGCTTTATGAACATGGAATTAAAAGGAGCAAAGGGCAAGAAAAAAACATTAACAAGGTACATAAGCAGGCTCACACATGATGCCTAATTTCTACAGAATATAACTATTTTATAGTCCTCGCCTCTGGTGAACCAACTGCTAGGCCAGCTGGTAGCTCTACCCTTTGTGATCCCGCTCTTTAGTCACAGTCAGGGACTGAAAACTCTTTCTGGGAAAACACAGCTGAATTCAAATGGTTGCTGACATTTTGTCACTCAGTTTCCAGCTTGGTGGCTGCCATCCTTCCTGGTGTCCTATGTGTCCCCGTGCTGCTCTGCAGCCCCTCTACTACTCTCCATCATGGGACCCCTCAGCTCTGGGTAATCCCTGCGGTTTAAATAGCAACTTCAGCCATTCTAGCTTTCAATAAGGCTGCACAGAGTGTAGAGAAGTAACGCTGACCTCTTGGAGGCTTGATTCTTGCACCTCTCAAGTCTGTATAGGCTACTGGCAGAATTAGGTTAATGGCTGGACTTGATTTTAAGGGTCTTTTTCAACCTGAATTATTCTATGATTTTCTTCTTGAACAGCTTCTCACACGTCACACAAACTCCTCCAGCCTTCTTCTGTGGTGTCAGGGTACAAATTTTTCTTTCTGGTGCCAGAAAATGTGGTCACAAACTAGTATAATCACACTATAGGCATACTTGTGCTAGGTCAAAAATCCCACGGGTTTACAGATACACAACTCCACTTGATTGTATGCCTCTTTTTAAATTAAATACTTCTCAGTCACAATAAAATAACATATATATACTGAATGTTCTGATCCACTCATTCGTTTCTTTCACTTCATTCCCTTTAGAGATGGCATCAAATATTACCTGAACTCTTTTTCCCTGCTGGACTTCCCTTTCCTGTGGGTATCTCAAGGAGGCATGGTTTTCATTTCAGCCCTTTCCTATTATGCTTTGCATAACTCAAATAAATGTTCTTCAGCCTGCTTTTTCCCTACCCTGTCTGTGTTCCTGGCACTTTGCTGTTAATATTAATCGCATTAAGCATCAGGTCATAATTAAACCTTTTTAAACCTGGAGGGAGGACAAAACAAAGAGGAATGTATTGAAACAAAAGGACCCTTCAGGCTGTGGCCTTCTGTGTCACTCTTTGCTCACTTTCCCCTGTTAAATAATGAGATGAACTTTCCTTCATCTTTCTCTTTGGTCTAATGCCTCTTGCAAAACCTGCTCTCCTTTTCCATAATGTCCCCTGCTAGACCCAATTAATTTTGTATTTTTTCCATTCTCCCTAGTATCTTCATTCTGTCACAGGACAGTGATTTTCCAGACTGTGAGTTTGGCAGAACATCAGAAAGGGAGATTTAACATAACAGCTGAAGCCACCACCTCATCAGAGTTTGTGAGGTCCAAGACAGCTACAGCGTGTAACCCCAGGTGTGGTACGTGGGAATGACTTGGAGAGATGCAACAAAAGTGCATTCCTGGCCTAATCTGAAATGTTAACAGAGGTGTCTCCAGTAGTAAAGAGACTGGGGTTCTGCAAGGAGCAAAAAAGAAAGGAAGGAGCCAAACGAGCTCTGCAAGGAGCCAAAGAGAGGAATGGAATGATACAACAGAGAAACCTGCCTTGATAATAGGATTTAATCGTTCACCCCCCAAGAGTGAGCAGCAACCGAGTCACGTGCAACAGAACCAAGAAGCAAGCAGGATGGAAAGGCTGTGAAAGCAGGTCTGAAAACAACATTAATTTGTCCACCACTGCTGCTGAAGGTTTGCCTAAGTATATTTTGTCATCCTACCTTCTGCCAAGGACTTCTGCCTTTTACAATACTGACAGCTGCTAAATACTGCCTTCTTCACAGACAGCTACTGTGTCAGGCTGGAATTTAAGCTTATTGCTTACCTCCCCCCATAAGAGCTTATTCATAGCTTAAGCTCCAAAGATCAACTTGCAAGCCCAGCAACAAAATGCTGAGGGGTTCACCTTCCTTAATTTGCTTTGATGGGGCTGCTCAGAGAGACAGGGAGACATCTGGCACGTAAGGAAGGATCTCTGACAAAAATCTGGACAAGGTTAATTTCTGGCCTCACTGACAAAGACTCTATGACTCAACATTAATGATTTTTTTTTCTTTTTCCAGTTACTCTAGTAGTAAGGTGATGCCTACTTTTTTAAAAATTGCATCTCAGGTCCACATGACAATTTTGTCTTGTGTAAAGGTAGTGAAAATTCACTCAACAATGATGTATCTTTACAGTAATCTTAGTACCAAAAGATACATTGAATCTTATTTTCTCCTGCATGAAACTGCATCACAAGACCTATTCTGAATTTGAGAGACTACCCAATGTAGCATCCTCTGAATCCAAGCTGGAAAATGTCATGTCTTTATCAAAGATATGCTGATGAGTTCAGAGTTGCTGAGTTCAGTGCCATAAGAATTAATTATTAACCATGATGTTACAGACCGTATTCTGAAACTGTCCTTGGTGTGATATCACATGCTTAAAAATGATGTCTCAATCTAATTAAGTGTGTGACTTTAGGTGAGAAAGGTAACTGCAGGTTGTGCACTTCTTTTCTTAACAACCTTTTGAACTTGTAGGACCACGTCTGTAATTATGTGCTTGTTTTCTTGTTACCATATCTTGAGTAGAAATAGTTTTAAATTCTGATATATTCTTCTCTTTCTAGTTATCCAATTCTATACACATTCTATAATGCTTTCCAAAACTTCCTTTATGGGTCCAGCAAGCATTAAGAAAATATTTAGTTAAAAACAACAAACAAACAATTATGAAACAATACAAACTCCTTCATTTTCTTCCATTATTCATTTTGATTCAAATCCAGGTATTTAGGCAGCATATCAAGGTAAAAACTCACTAAAATGTAGTGCCTGTATATATGAGAAAATTAACTTCCATAGCCATAATCAAATAATTAAACAGATTTAGTTAGGTCAGTGTAATTCCCCATTTCTTCTGTAGAGTAATTATACTGGAATAAAGCCACTTTAATTCCGGAACAGGCTGTCCACATGGGGAACTATATTGAAACAGCTGTAGTAAAATAATTATTTGACTAGAGCTATGCTGCTTGCTTCCCCCCTGAAAGCAAGCCATCAGCATAAAAATCTTGCCTCTTTCACAGAAGCTCAGCTATGTTGGCTCAATCCTATTTCATAAACAAAGGCAGAGGACTTTGCCAGCAGAATGAACACACAACTTGGAGAACAGATTTTACCTCTCAATTCCTCACTGAGAGGTGAGGATGTGGAATGGAGACTGTGGATAAAAAATGCACCCTTTTCTGTAATTAACTGTGTATTTCGTAAAAGTGCAGTCCATCACAGAGGTAACTCCAGATGAAAGGAGTGGAAGATGGGCTGCGGCAGCACTCCCTCCTCTGCTGGCCTGTGGTTGCCTGGCACCTTGCAGGTACTGCCTCTGACCTCCTCTACTCTGTCACAGCCCGAGGGCAGAGCCTTTCTCTGCCTTGGCCTTCCAAAGCTTGAGGTCCCACAGGCTCACTTGAATCTCAGCTTTCACCAGCAGATGCAGAGATGTGGCTGTTCCTCTCTGCTTTGTACTGCTGTCACTTACAAAATGAATTGAAGAGTGAATAGAGCTGTAACATTCTGCTTATTGAACTGTGGTTTTGTTTCACTACCATTAGGTAAAAGATTTTAGTATTCTAGACTTAAAGCTCAGACTTTGGCTGGTCGATTACATACTATGTGAATCCAATACCCAATTTTTGCAGACGAAGGAGTTCTTCCTTCAGCCACACAGCTACTACTCAGTCAGAGGTATTTCACCTCAAAGGCCCTTTAAAATTTGACTCCCCAGGCTCTCAATGGGACATAAAAGTTCACAGCTCTTGCAAAAGTCATTTGAACAATAAAGATAAGAAAGCTGGGTCACAACTTACCTCGATCTGTGTCATACAGGAAAACAAAGCGGTTCCATTCATAATGATCCAGCAAGCTCAGGAGGGCTCCCCGCAGGGATGGCCGCAGCTGCAGCACGAACTGGCTCTCACCCTCCGTGGGGAAACTTGGCGTGATGAGGGAGATGTGCAAGGCGCTGCAGAATGAGGTCAAGGTATGTACTGATCTCTTGTCATATAGTCCAAAAATGGCAAAAACTCCTCTAGAATACTGGGAGCAAACTGAAAGAACCAAACAAAAAAACAGAGTTTAAATAGTGACAACAGCTGTAAATATGCACCTACACATTCCAACATCCCCACATTTTTTATTTTTAATTAATTTTTAATTTTAAGATTGCCTATACAGTTAAATTCAATTTTCACGTGTTTTATTCTGGAAACCAATAAATATATAGCTAAATAACATTCTGCAACTTTCTGATCCTATTCATAGAACATTACAGTATCTATATTCCTTTAAAATAAAATAAAAAATAAGTAACATGTATTCTTGCATACCCGTGAAAAATCAACATAGGCTGTTTTAACCATAGCTCTGCATATTTTCAGACATTGAGCATTTCCATTACCTTGAACTGAAAAGTGTTCACATTCTAAAATGTGAAAATTATCAAAAAGATGTTACTGACCTTGCAAGCAAAATTTGGATATTTTGAGTTGTAACAATGTAGAACCTTTGCTCCCTTTTTAGCAGGAAGCCTTTTGTGGTACATTAAAACACTTCTACAGACATTGAGCAAAAACCTACTTCATGAATAATCTCCTTGACTTAAAGAGGGCAGTATAAGTAAAACACAGTAAGTCACTGTGATCACACTTTTGCCCCAAACCTTTTGTTTCTACTCTGTGTTAACCTCAAAATCAGAAAACAAATGACCTGAATATATATTCTGAGTTTTGATTTGCTCTTATACTCATTTATGGCAAAGAGAAGGACTTTTATTGATTTTATTAGACCAGGTATAGACTTTATTGATCTCTGCACATAAAAGCAGGCATATGGGTATTTTCTTGAACAAATACTGCATTTCTGTCAATTCATAAAGGGTCTAATGAAAAATATCCCACTTTTTTTTGAAGCACAAGCCAAGTTATTAGGAACTGTGTGACCATTAAGAGTGTTACCCATCCCAGAATCACAGAAAATGGAGAAAGGAACAGTCAGTTAGGGGATCATCATATACAATATACATGTATTTCCTATGCCCTCCTGTTCCAGATCCTCTCTTCTCGTAGTTTGTTCCTGCATGTCGCCTAAACATGGGAAAACGTAAGACACCCTCCCACTAGCCTGGAGGTCACAATCATTCTGCATGTGCAGCACAGTCATGGTACAGTGTACACCCTCAGCAAATTCAAATCACTTTGGCTTTAATTTTTTCATATTACATTTACTGCATAAAGAGCTGAAAATACAAATTGTGCATTTTTCTCCTAAGACTTGGGTGATTTACCCAGTTCTGTTGCCAGAACTGGAGTAAGTGGCTTGAGGGCAGTTTTGTAATTTTATGTGTTCCTTCACTGTTATGGCTCCCATCCTAAGGATAGCCAGACTGTAGATAAATAAAGGTTTTTCAAAAGCTGTCTTCCTTTCCCTAAATTTGCCTTCAACATACACAGCTCTTACAAACCCTCTTAGTATTTTCTTTGCTGCACCACACAGCACAGATTCCCACAGACTCCTCAAATGACTGGCTTGCCATTCTGCTAATCAGCACAAGGAGTGTTGTTCTGTGCTTTCCCAGCTCCATCTCACCTTGCATGAACACAGATGACCAACATGTTGGGAATCTCAGTTGAAGGTTTTCTGCTTTTTTTCAGATTATTTCCCCATTTCTACATAAAATATTTTTGCTGACATATCCTAAGATGACACCGTTTTTCTATAATCTCAACCTCAGTGATGGCTGATGATCATGTTGGGATCAAAATTCTGCTTCTTCTTCCTTCTGGGCCATTTGCAAATGATGAGTTACAGCTTACAGCACAGTATTTTCATAAGTCACCATTATTCATTTTCCATCATGTTACACCTATTACTGTGCTCCTCAAAGTTATTTACTTCTACTGTTATAGCCTTAGTCTGCTCTGCTCTATGTACTTTTCTGCCTCTCCAGCAAATTCCATCATGGTACTCTGAGTTTTTATCTCTGTGTCTACTGTAAAATTAGACACTTACTATCCTTCTGCTGTAATTGTGCTTCTCCAGCCTGGTACCTCTTCTACAAAATTTTGTTGCCATCTTCTCCACAGATTCACGCCTGCCTTTTAACTCTGTTTGTCTCCATTCCCATAAATCACTTCTCCTAAGAGCATGTCTCTTTTATTACATTCTTCTGGCAACTGGAAGATAGAGATCAATCCTGTACTGTCTACCTCAGTAACTTCTGGTTGCATTTTATGCCATTTTCACTCTATATCCATATTTTAAAGCTTGCTTTCCATCAAAATCTGTTCTATAACTTCACTGATCATACGTATCACAACTTATTTAATAAAAGGCACTTATTGCATCTACCCTTCAGTAAGGCAATTCTTGAAGAACCAGGGAAGAAAGATGTGATTTCCCTCTTCCCATTAGTCAGAGCACCTCTTTTAAGAACAACATTCTTCTTGAGTAAAAATCAATGTGAAATATCTATTAGTTTTAAATCTCCAACCATATTTTCCTGCTTTTCTGTCCCATCATCAATATAAAACAGCTTCAAATATTTTCCTATTTCCTGTATTTTTATTTAAATATGTAAATTAACTTCTACTGTTATTTTAAAGTCCTATAAAAGTTTAATTTTTCAGTAGAAGCTCTAACTTAGGCTCTCATTTCTGCAGCAAATGTCCTTTATCCCTCCTTTCTTTTTTCAACACAATCTTTCTAATAAATAATCCTTTTCAAACACTTCTTTCTTGTATCTTCCTTGTATAATCATTCATTCAGTTGCATCCTGTACATTACTCTCCTCTGCAAAGGGATTTCTCAGTGTTTTACGAGTATTTTGGTGAGGATATGGCAGGCCTTCTCTATTTTTAAACATAGCTCAATTAGCTCTGACAACTGAAATAATTGAACGCAAACCTCATGTATGTAAGCGGTAGTTATTTAAAGTGTTTCTTGTTCAGAGAAAATCCTTCCTAAGGTACCTTGTTGTTGTACTTCTTTGCAGCTTTACAGGGGCACAGAGTACTTTTTGCAACACATGGTCCTTACAGTAGGAATCCACATGATGAAAAATTCAAGAAATCAATGTCAAGCTGTGAAATTGTACACTTAGTGGAGTTAAAGCTTGAATTCATTCTCAGGATGGAGAAAAAAGCCAAACTTGAAATTTCATTAAGTAACGTTTTTTGACCCTGAAGTACTTTTAACTTAAAGTAACAGAATAATAATTCTTCATGTTCAAAGCAAAACTATCCTTGCCACAGTCTAAATCCAAATGTGACAGAACATTATCTGAATGCCATTAAAGTCCTGAAATAGCTGATCCAAGAAAACTTGTGCTATTATACCTGAGATCAAGAATGGGAAGTTACTGGAGTGTCCTTCTTTGCTCCTTGATAAGAAAAAATGCTAAGATGAGGGTTATGAGAATTTTTTCTTACTCAGTATAAAACGCACAGAGAGGAAAAATGTCTGTGACACTATGGAGATGAGGCTTAAATATATGCAGAGATGCTGCAACACTCCTGAATCAATTTTACAGTAATCAGCAGCAACCACAAAAATCAGCAAAGCCATGAGGATTTGCATTCTGATTCACTACTGTTCTCAAAACTGCTTCCAGGCAAACATGACTACCTGGATTTCCCAATCCTTTTTTCATTTCTCTTACACTTCTAAAGGCATTTTTCTTATTAAAAATGCACTGAATTATGCTCGGTAAAACAGTCACATATTAGCATTCTAAGAAAATTTTGTTCAAGACTTTTTCCCTCATAAAGCAGTGACAAATACACTGTCATGAGCATACTTTGAAATATATTGAATAATAGTTTGTCTTTAAACCAGGTATCTCTTCATAGCTGACAACTTACTATCCATATTACACATACTATTTTCTCCTGCAGATTTTGCAATGCCATTATTCTCACCAAAGATAAGATGAATGTGGATGTCAGACTCATAGAATCTGGTTTAGGTTGAAATGGGCATTACAGATCATGTAGTTTCAACGTTCCCTGTCATGGGCACAGACACCTGCCACTAGATCAGGTTACTCAGAGCCCCATTCAGCCTGGTCTTGAACATCTCCAGGGATGGGGAGTCCACAACCTCTCTTGGCAAATTTTTCCAGTGCCTCATCACCACCCTCATAGTGAAGTATTTCTTCCTAAGATGTAATCTAAACCTACTCTCTTTCCTTTTAAAGCCATTCCCCCTCATCCTGTCACTACATGCCCTTCTAAATAGCCTCTTTCCATCTTTCTTGTATGCTCCCTCCAGGTACTGGAACACTGCAATTTTGCCTCCCTGGAGTCTTCTCCAGGCCGAAACCTGGCCCTCTCAGTCTGCCTGCACAGGAATGGCACTCCAGCCCTGGGAACAACTAAATGTCCCACCACTGGACTGGCTCCAACTAGCACATTGTCATGCTTGGGACCCCAGATCTGGATGCAGGCCGCAGGTGGGGTCTCTCCAGAGCAGAGCAGAGGGGCAGAATCCCCTCCCTGCTCTGCTGCCCACGTGGCTTTGGGTGCAGCCCAGGACACGTTTGGCCTTCTGGGCTGTGAGTGCACATGGCTGAGACATGCCGAGCTTCTCATCCACCAGCACCCCCAAGGCTTTCCCCCAGGGCTAGTCTCAATCCTTTCTCCACCCAGCCTGCTCCTCTTGGAACAGACTCCAGAAAAAATGTTGCAATGCACCTTAAACAGCCAAGGTAGTATTACTGCAGTAGTTGTAATATGAATTAGATGTGTTTTCCATTCTAGCAGATTGAACTACATGATAGTACAATCACTTTAAATGAGTAGGCAACTCACAGGACCTTCGTTCAAGAAAAGACATCATAATGCCAAAATGGCAAAAACTGTGCATACTGAAGGGTTTACTGAGACACTGTCAAGTCACATGGGGTCTTCCTTCTCTGTGAGAGAAGTATTTTCCAAAGTTCCTGTTATTTTTCTAAAGACAAGTCCCTCACTTTAAACACCAACCTCAGCTTGAAAAATGGAAAGCAAAAACCTCCAACTTCTTCTTATTCCCAAGTTATACCCATATATTTTAAATCCTCTAAACAATATATTTACAAAAAAGTCTAATAAGTAGTGTACAGCTAGTTTGCCATCAATGTTAGATTTGCTCAGGAGCAAACAGATACCAGGCATAGGAACCATATATGTAGAAATCTGGAAGACCTGCAGCCTAACACCAAAGTAACATGATAGATCCTGCTTCAGAGTCATGTCTCGCTGACCCCGAGTCTTCCAGGCAAATGCTCATTCCAGTCTCTGCAATGAGCATTTTAAAATGCTTTTCTCTATGTTTTCAACTCATGTGTGGGAAGCCCTGGCACAGTTAACTGTTACAGATATATTGACAGACACACTGATCTGTCAAAAAACACAAACTATGGAAGCACCAAAATTGAAAGACTCAAGATGAGTTTCCATTATGGAAGTTTTCAGATATGAGGACAGGTTTTCATTGCCGTTTCTTCCCTTCCTCCTATGCTTTTGACATCCAAATGGGGATTAGGGATTGTGATTGGTCAATGACAACTTGTGTCTGGCTCTTCTTCCTCCTCAGGCTGCTCCCCTAATTCAGTATTGGATCCCCCCAGGAGATACAGTCTGTTGCAAACTTCTCCAGCAAGGGACCTTGCCATGGGTTGCAGATCTTAAGGAACTGCCACATTGTAGGCACTTTCCACCAAGTAGAGTCTTTCAGGAAAAGACTGCTTCAGCCTGCGTCCCCACAGGCACCATTCCTGTCAGAAAACCTGCTCCAGTGCGGACTCTCCACAGGCTGCAACTTCATTCAGGGCACTGCCACCTGCCCTGCTGTGGGTCTCCTCCACGGGCTGCAGGTGGATCTCTGCATCCCTGTGGATCTCCATACCAGGAGCTGCAGGGAAATCTCTGCTCTGGCACCTGGAGCACTTCCTGCCCCTCCTTCCGCACTGACCTGACCTTGGTGTCTGCAGAGCTGTTCCTCTCACATATTTTCATTCCATTCTCTCACTGCTCCTATGCAATCAATGTTTTTTATCCTTTACTAAAGGTGTTATCACAGAGGTACCACAGCTTCACTGACAAGCTCAGCTCTCACCAGCAGCACATCTGTTTTGGGGCTGGCTGAAAACTGTCTGACACAGGAGTGGCCCCTGGCATCTTCTCACAGAGCGCTATAGTCCCCTCCTACCAGCCAAGGAGGGGCAGGCACTGATCTCTTCTCTGTGGTGACCAGTGATAGGACCTGAGGGAATGGTCTGGAGCTGAGTCACAGGAGGTTTAGGTTGGATATTAGAGAAAGGCTCTTCATCCAGAGGGTGGTTGGGCACTGGAACAGGCTCCCCAGGAAGTGGTCACAGCATCAAGCCTGAAAAGAGTTCAAGGAGCATTTGGACAATACTCCTGGGTGCATACTGTGATTCTTGGGGATGGTGCTGTGCAGGGCTACGAACTGGACTCGATGATCCTTGAGGGTCCCTTCCAACTCAGCATATTCTATGATTCTTTGATCTGGTAAATTCCAGAAAGCAACAAATTAAAAAAAGTGTATTTAGAAAGTCACATTTGCTTGCCACCATAATGGCACACGAAGGCTTTCATTTGAGGTGTGTCTGCAAGGCCATCAGTGGTCCATGTCTTCATGGGTCACAGTCATATACACTTTATTTTGTTCAGCTGCTGTGCACCTTACAAAACTGATGTAAAAAAATACTGTGCAAATTTTACCAACCTAAAGAACTCCTTCCAAGAGGTACAGCCTACCCATACAGAGATGCAAGCTCTACATATAAGATGAAGCACAGAAGAGAGAATCATTTAATCTAAATACGAACCTGCCTCCTGAGGTCAAATGATTTATCAACTTATGTCCATGAAAGCTCTGACACCTGAGATGAGATTAAGCAGTATTTCTAAAATAGCTTTGAGACTGGCATTTTCTGTTAAAATGTCCAAAGATCTGTCTATTCATTTTGCACAGATCATCCCAAGAGTCTCTTTCACTGTGCTCTCTGATCCACCTCCTCCTGATCACTCCACTGACCTCCACCTCCTGGAAGAGGACACAAGGCTAGTTAGAGCTCTGAAACTAAAAGATAAGTGATCTAAATTCATCCCTCTGTAGTTTTAAACTATCTTGCACTCAAATCCAGTACAGATTTGATACACACATGCTCCTCCTCAGTTGTGTTTGAGACTGCTGATTTAATACTAAATTATGCTCTTGCATTAAGATAATTCCCAACACTGAGACAAACTTAATGAGATGAACTAAATCACTGATATAAGATGACAGACAGGATTATAAAAGAGAAAACAATGTTACATAAAGTGGGTAGATGAAACACATTATAGATATATTAGGACCAGCTTACTACTATCTTAAGAATTGTCTGGAATAGAATAGGATACCTCTAAATACTGTTATCCAAAGTAGGACAAAAGGGAAATGAGTTTTTTACAAATTATATAGTTAATACATCCACCAAAACCCTATTCATGTTATATTTATAGACTGTGCACCCTCTAAATCATCATCTACCTTTGTCTTTTGATCACAAACTCCTTCAAGCAAATTAATTATCTTGCATTTAGGAGGCATACATCACATGTCAGGTAGCAACATATCTAAAGCATTATAACCAGAAATAATATTACATCACTACTTTAACCAAAATCAGGTTACTGCTCTTCAATTTAATACCATATTAACGGTTAAGGTGAACAAAAAGAGACTACATTAAGATCTTTCCAGCTTTAAAAAAATATAAAACCCCCCCAATGAATCACAAACATTACCCTCTTGAGTATTTATTCCGCTCCATCATTTATCCTCCTATAATAGGATACTGCATAATGAGAAGTCTGGTATGTTGCGTACTGTATCTCTGAAACTAAATTCATACCCTGGAGCAAGTCACTTTGCATTCCCATGTCTCAGTTCTCAAGGTTTAAACTGTCTTTTCTATCGAGGACTGCAAGCACTTGACAGGAACGCCAGTCTCCCATTAGATATCTGTAAAAGGTTTAGCACAATGGTCCAGCTGTCTCAATGTGGCTTCTGAGTGCCACCCCAACGTGTATGAATGTTACACCTAGTGGACCTGTATCTTACAGTTCCATAATAAATTCTGAAACCCTAAAAACACCTAAGCCTTTGTCCTAAACATCAGTGTGTTTGGCTGTATGCTTAGATTAGGCACGTACTAAAAAGTGTGCAGGAGTATTTAACTGGGGAACAACAGATAGATCCATCAAACACAGAAAATTCAGGAGTGTTTTTTACTCATAGCAGTGGGTTACTTCTAGTACTCTCTTCTAAGCAACTCACCAGCTCATTTAAAAATACTCTCCTAAGAACAATGAAAGCCTTGGTTTAATGTGCTAGATCAAATGGTAATTTGAGAAATGCAGTTCTATTTGTTCAGCTGCAGATGTGAGAACATATTGCAAAACAAGATACAAACTTACTACATTTTTTAATTAATTGTTACATTTCCAAAAATCATTTTTGTGAATTGTCTCTAAAAGACTATTTCTGCTCAAAGACAATTCCTGAAACAATATCAAAAAATGAGACTGCGTTTCTTGCCTATTGAATGGACAATGGAATTGAATTAGCTTAACCAGCATGCATGGTATTTTCTTCTTCTAAAATAAATTTGAATATTGTAATGTATTTTGTATAATGTATTTTGTGTACAATGTCTTATACCAGATCACTAAGCTACAGAACATTAACTTTAGAAGGTTACCCTGTGAGAAGACCATTGAGACCAGGCAGGACTTGGCTTGTAGATCCAACTGCTGAATTCTTCTCCATGCTTCACACAGAGGCAAGATCTTCTCTTCACAAATAAATACATTGATTAAAGCTTCCTCCAAGCCAATTGCAAAAGAAGTTGTGAAACAAGCATGTGTTTCTTTGTATGTACAGGGGCACACAGGGACAGTGGAGGAGTCTGTCTCACCTGGTTCTTACCACCCAAAAGTCTAGGGTTTAATTTCTGGTGAGTTTTTTTCTGTCTCTAAAATAGAAAAAAGATATATTCCAAAGACAGGTCTTAAAACGGGTGATAAATTAAGTGATAAATTATCCAGTAGAGGTACCTCTCTCTTTTTCACTGGAAAAGTAAACTACATAGTCATGAAAGACTTGGCATCTACCTTTAGATAGATAGGTTTAAAATTGTTCCCACAATCTCACTTTAGGAAAAATACTTCTGTATTTTTAATTCCCTTTCCACCCCTAGATTCAATGTGATTTGGAGCTGTCCTTCTCTGAGGCCCATCTCATATGACTGACACAGATCCCTTGCAGCCAGGGGCTGCAGGTATTTCTCCCATAGAGATCATATATCTCTATTTTCCTAAAAAGTGCTGACAACTCTCATTTCTTTATAAAGAACACAAAGTGGCTTGGCTGTTTATAAATTTCTGTGAGGGAAATTGCTTTAATCTTTAAATACTTTCCATCTGAAAACTTGGGCACCACTAAAGCATTTTAATTTCATTAATATATAATTCCACATAACTTAAATCCAATGGAATGTTTTTCCAGAACAAGAAAAAAAATTCCACTGGGTTTATTTACAAAATTCCTCCTTCCTCCATGCCTTGGCTAATTTCTTTGAAAGAACACCCCTCATGAATTTCACATTTGCTGAACGCTAACAAATCTTTTCTCATTTTCAAAAGCACTTTACAGCTCTGTCTAGAATAAATCCTCCAGTCTTTGTGGCTTTGTCCTCCAGCCCTGTGCACTCCATGGATCTGATAGTTATAACTGTCTGGCAATGCACATACACGTGCATATCCCTAACTGCCAAAACTTTCTTTTTGAAAGCTCTCCCATAGAGAATCCACATGAAGCATTTACCTTTCACAGTACATGAATGAGAATCCACATTGGTACAGAAGTTCTTTTTGGCTGTTTTTAAAAGCTGATAAAAATATCGGTAACATGTGAGGCTTCCAGGCTTTTCAAAACGATAGAAATTTTTAAAAAAAGTTAAACATGGTAGGAAGTGCCTATGACACTGGCAGATTTTCTCAAGGACAAAATGTCTAGAGCCATCTTTGAAATTTTTTTTCCTCCTCCAGGATAAAAACTTAGAGAGGCATAACAGATTGCATGGAAATTAGACTGGACTACAGTAAAAAACTGGTTTATGGAATCAATTGTAAAATTCCCAGTTGCATAATTGAGGTGAACATTTCAACTCCGAAACTCGTGGTGGTTACAGATCTTCTTGCAAAATCCTATCACCTTTTCAGTTTGCCAGCTGAGGTAAAACTCATCCTCATTAAATGAATATCTAGAGAAATCATGTTTAATAACTTACCTAGATTGCCTGTGTGATTAAACATTTTTTGCTTCTCTGATTAAACGTTTTCTCTCATTCTTGGATTGATTCATTTTCTTATGAGAAATATTACTTCTTTCAGTTCAAATTTGATCTTCATCCAAACATTTCTTTGTAGAGAAAACAAATTACTTTGCAGCTTGTTTTCTTCTCCCCAAAATCTAACATCTTATAAAATCTGTCCCCATATCCTATTTTAATGAAACAGAGCAAAGAAAAATAAGAATTTTGTTTTAGGAAGTAATCTTTTGATGGCCCACTTCTCTACAACACTAGTTTCCCTTTTTTTTTAGTTATCTTGGAAAGGGATAAAATAGGCATATTTAAAAAGATATTTTTCTTTCCAGAAGAAAAAGAGCTGAAAAGAATCAGTTTAATCAATTTTAAATAGCAGGCTATCTTATGAAGTGTGTAGTTGATTACATAAAAATAGCTTTTTATACATAGCTATGTAATCACAGGTTTTTCTTACACATAAGAAGAACTGTTTGTAGTTTACAGAAAAAAATAGGACACTTTTTTTCTTCATTTTGGAGAAATACATGTTAATTTTGCAGTACTCCTGCCAGCAAAGCTGTCATTTACAGGAATTAACTGAATTTCATTCGAGATGTGAGAGGAGAAGCCATACAATATGGCTCCTGACCGAAATTGTTTTGATGAACGCCTTACCATAATTTATACCTCGAATACTCTTTTTAGTCTGAGCCCCCACTACAAGAAAGACACTGAGGGGCTGGAGCGTGTCCAGAGAAGGGAAAGGGAGCTGGGGAAGAGTCTGGAGCACAAGTCCTGTGAGGAGCAGCTGAGGGAGCTGGGGGTGTTTAGCCTGGAGAAAAGGAGGCTCAGGGGGGGCTTTATTGCTCTCTACAACTGCGTGAAAGGAGGGGGCAGCCAGGTGGGGGTCGGCCTCTTCTGCCAGGTAACAAGGGACAGGGCAAGAGGAAATGGAAAGTAATTCCAGGGAAAGTTTAGATTGGAGATGAGGAAAATTTCTTCACTAAAAACGGAGTCAAGCATTGGAACACGCTGCCCACAGAAGTGGTTAAATCACCATCCTGAAAGTGTTCAGAACACATGCAGATGCGGCACGTTTGGGACACGGTTTAGTTGTGAACCATGGCATGTCATGTTTATGGCTGGACTTGATGATCTTTGAGGTCTTATTCCAATCTATATGACTCTGTAATTCTATTAAATTTGGAGAGAGGGGTGAGGGGATGTTTCAATGTTATTATAAAGATTTACCATCTTCTAACAAGAGCACATGCCAGAGCATCCTAAATCATAGCCTGGATTTTCTCTTGAAAGCTTGTTTTCCTAATATACTCATTGTCATATCTCTCCAGAGAAGGCTGGACTTGTGGTCTTAGAGGTCTTTTTCTGCTGTAATGATTCTGTGACTTTCTAACTCACATTTTGAACCAATGTCGCTTCTTTATGTCAAATGTTGTGTTCTAATTTACTGAACTGAGAAAGAACTCATGAATGCCACTGTAATTTGAGGAAGCTCAAGTAAAGCATTTTTTCAAGTATAGGGGGAGGTTGGTACAACACTTCTATGTGACTTTAAAAGGGGACTAGACATTTAACTGCTCTTTCTGACTTAGGAAATATCTCCCCAGACCACTGAAAAAAAATCTGGGAAAAGGAAAAAATAGAAGGCAGGTAATCATGAAAGATGTGACTAACTTGCTCCAGCGTGAAGATTCATTCCAGCACGGTTTTCATTCAAACTTGACCAAACATTTTTTTTTGTTTTGGCTGGTGTTTGGTTTGTAGTTTTATACTTAGAATTAAAGCCTGTCCTTAAGAGAGTGATGTCATTTGATCCTTCACTAGAACTCTACTGTTCTTTTGCTGGTGAGTCTGTTTCTCAAATTCTTACTCTTCCACCTTAATCTTCCACCAGCCAGTGCAGGTTGGCCACTGAAGTGCCATTTTCTCTGTCCAGTCCAGGCTTCAGAATGTGTTGGCCCAGGTGGGGCTGGGATTCTACTTTCTTCCCTCAGTAACCAATTTCACATCATCAAGAGTCCCCTCATCAGCAACTTAAAACATTGCTTATGTTGATTCATGCTATTGTGCAAGGATACAATCTTAAATAATTTCTCCCACTTTGCTGTTTACTGTTTAGAATGAGTGAAGCCATGGATTCCTTTTGGCCTCAATAAGATTACCAGACATTCATCACATGATGTCGATTAAATAACATTAAATAAAACACTGTTTTCTTGGCCACTCTTAGATCTGAGAATCTTTTAAAAATCTAGAAAACACGGTTTCTAATTTCCAAAAACAATGCTCATGTTAAGAGGATATGTCTGATGAAAATCTTGCCTGTTTTTTTTTTTTTTTTTCCACAATTCCCCATGGGTTAAAAATCACTATTATCTAATTACACATACTTTAACTTGAAAAAAAAGCCTTTTCAGTAATTTTTTTAATCCCCATAACTGGGATTTACATAAGGAAAGTTTCTGAATACTTTTGAAAAAATCTATTTGGCTTCCCATTACTTCCTTCCTCTTGATGATAGGAAGCACAATTTGAAGCTAGTGCTACTGTCAGATAAATGGAACGTGCTATTGCATCATGAGATTATATACAATTTGATCAGGGAGACAGAACTCTTCAGAGGCTCTAGAAACAAAATTCTGCTGCTGCCTTCTGCAGCCTGTGACACTGTATTGGCAGAACAGCAGTTGCTGACAAAATCCTCAAGGCTCTTCTGAAGCTATTCCCCAGTCAAGGAGTTATCTTCTGAGCTGTCATTTCAGGGATCAAGATATATCAAGTGCCAGTTGTTCTATTGCTCTGCCCACATTTGAGGACCTTTTATTTACAGTGGATAAGAGATTTCCATGCTCCTATAGTTTTATTCTGTGATAGTGCAAGTGTGTTCTGAAGAGTAAATAAATTTTTAAAATAATGTGATGTTTACTTTGCCATGTGCATCCAAAATGTACTTCATGATTATTTGGTTTGTTTCTTCTTCCACATGAGGATTGGTAACAATGGCTTTTTCAAAACTTAGGTGCTTCCAACAGCCCAGAATTACTTCATAAATTGTACCATTTTACTGTTTTTACTGCTTTTCCTGGCCTTAATCTAATGAACTGGCTTAATGGTACCTAGAAGGATAGAGAAGTGAAAGCCAAGGAGTTGGTAAATGTTCACTCAAACTCCCATTTTAATTTCCAATAGACATGTCAATTAGCTCTTCTGAGTTTTCCAAAAACCAGTTTTCTGAAAACCAAAATTCCAACACTTAAGTTATTCATATAGTTGGAGTAATGAATAAAATATTTTCAAAGAATCAGTAAGATGAATGTAGATACCCTTATTATCCATCACTGGCCTGTTCAGCAAGGATTCTCTGAGATTTCTTTCTTTATTCTGTACTTCATACTGCAGCCCTCCCTCAAAAATCCTAGGCATTATTACTCCTAACTTCACAGAACAAAAACCATACCAAGAGATTTTCTCTCCTGCTCTTTCCAGAAATTTGGGTCTTAGCGTGCTTGGGTGACTATATATATCTGGGCACCATGGTTACTCCAGACATCTCATGTTGAACACTCAGATTGTGTTTTCTGTACTTGCACTTGTGCCTTTATGTTGCCTTGGTGTTTCAACCATCTCACTGCACTGAGGATTTTCCAGCATCTTGTAGCTTGCCTGTTTTCCCCAGATAATGCAGTGACCATAGATAGGGAATTTTTTCAGATGTAGACTCTGCCTCCTATGGACATGTCTTATCAAAATGACATTAGGGAATTACTGTCGATGAAGGGCAAAAGTCCAAAATTCAGGAAACCCCAAACTAGCCCCCTACCCTCTGCCCATTTTCTCCTAGTGTGCCTTGCAGTTTCTTCTCTATTCATTTCATGACGGCTTCTTCTTAACCTCTCATGATTATGCCAGTGGGAATCAGCCACAGTACAAACGGGTGGTTTTAAAACCAAATGCTTGGCATGGATGGTGGGAAATGCATGTTCCACTGCCTTTCATTTTTGCCACCAAGCTGTTTTTCCTTTCTCTATAAAACTAATATTTCAACTTCTTTCATGTATAAAAGGCATTTTTCAATAGCTATAGGTCTCACATAATAACTAAAGTAATGAGAAAAAGGAATTACCTTTCCAAAAATAAAATACAGATGAACCATTTGACCAATGTTATTTACAGTGAAAGCCATTCACCTTCTAAATTGAAGACCAGCCTCATCAGACTCGAGTGCAAAATATATTCTGGCCATGCCCTGTGTTTAATGACTTCAAGCTCCAACTGTTTGATATAAAAGGCAATTTTCAGTGTCAAATGCCATGAATGGGGTATGCTTTCTAAATAAATCTTTTCAGCTAAAACAAGACTTTAGAAAACTAGTTTAATATATGCCTAAACATATCTGTCTATATATCAGAAGAATACGAATGCATGTTCTCCGTTTCTGTGGATCACAAATTGTTCTATTCTAAAGCAAACTTTACAGCCACTTGTTTTAAACACATAAATCTCTACTATCAAAAGACAGATGTTAGGTTAGATGTCTCTAAAGAAATATGCAGATAAGCCTAATAAATACAGTAAATAAATATCGATGTAACAAAGTAAATAAATGTAAATAAATGTAGTAAGTAAATAAATAAATAAATGTAAAAGTAATAAAGTACATCATTTTGTGTCTAACATATTTGTCTTACATACTTCACCATGTTTACTTTAACAAGGAGAGTTTATTTCATTTCAGTTCTGGGGCAGGAGATACTTATGGAAATGAATGTGCTATTGTCTGAGGGCCTAGCAGTTGTTGAGAGGAGAATGTTTATGTTGTCTCATAAAGTATAGCTACCACACTCAAAACAATGTTTCACATGAAATAATTAACTCCTACGTTCTGTTATGAATGAACACCTCTTCTGTATTTGTAAAACATTAAACAAAACAGTGCCTTTATCCAAAACCAAAGCCCTTAAGGGCTTCCAAACTAAAAGCAGACTGCAGACCACAGGTGAAGGTTTTGAATGCTTGACCTGTCTCCCCTTGACTCAAGTAGCCATTCTGAAACACAACACTGCCTTTCATAGGCAGAAATTGCTTAGCAAACCTTGTATTCTCCTCTAAGAGCAAAACTGCTCACTTGCATTAAAATCAATTGATGTTACTAAGCTTAATCATTGCATTCTTGACTACAGTAATGCCAGAATCTTTCTCACGAC
The DNA here is from genome assembly GCA_013397935.1 of Dasyornis broadbenti. Classification (NCBI taxonomy): domain Eukaryota; kingdom Metazoa; phylum Chordata; class Aves; order Passeriformes; family Dasyornithidae; genus Dasyornis; species Dasyornis broadbenti. Next base: position 343,601 of record VZRN01000227.1, read on the forward strand.
CACACAAAAAGATGGCAGTACAACCTACTGACTTAAAATCATAAACCCTTAGAAATCAAACTACTTCTCAAAAACTATCTCCCCATTGCTCTCCTTAGGCACACTGTGATGCAGATATTTGGGTTCCTATCCTGCTTTTGGCACAACAATCAAAAATGCTGTTTCCATCTCTCTTCCTGTGACATTGCCAGGTTGTGAGGTTATAAATGAGAACAACAGCCTGTAAAGCACAACAAAAAGATGGCAAAATGTATTCAGAACCATTTAAGTGAGAGGGCATTGCTGGTCAAAGCCTAAAGCAGCTGTCAATATTCAGTTTTATGCACCGCTTCACATCTTTCTACATGCAGTGAATTTTCTTCATTTCACAAAAAATACACCTTCTGAAGGCAGAGATCATGACTTCTGTAGTTGGAAAATGCTTAACAAAAAGAAAGCAGTGACAAAAATATGTTTTCAGTTGTCTTTGTTTCTTCCTGAGTTTTCAGCTAATTCTGTCTTCCCTATGTTGGGTTTTCAGGCACCATCTGAAGTATTTCCACCATTTCACTAATTTAAAACAGGAGCATGAATCCTCTAATTTTGTTCTCTCATATCTTTGGCAGGAATGGGCTTCATCCATAAGGCATTTTGAAATGGACTATCTATAATTGGGATTTCTACAGAGCTGGGAAATGTGCTAGTGATAGTTTTAGAAAAGAAGACAGATAAGAAGGGAGCTGAGATTGTTTGGCTGGCACCCTGTTATCGCTGTGAATGGACCAAAGGCGAGTGTACTGTGGGGTCTGGGGGAAAAAGAGGCAGATTGTCAAACAGACTTTGACATTACTCTTTTTTTTTTTTTTTATCATGTTTATCACAAGAGATTTAAAATAGCTGTCACCGTATGTAAACTTCTTTTGCTGTTCCAGCAGCACCCTTCCCAATTGAAACATATGTTTTTTCTATTTATTTTTGGACTTTAGGCTGACCAAACCAGAGTCCATCACTTCACTGAACTGTCTGGTCAACAAAATGAGCAATATACTCTGTGTTCTTTTGTACATCAGAACAGACCACTGAAATTTAATAAAACATTTAACAGCTTGATATGCAAGAATATGTCTTTGTTGATACATTGAAATTAATTTGCTGTAAAGACTGCATTAAGAATAACAAAACATTGTATGTATCACCTCAGGCATTATGTAAGGCAAGTAGCTTCTATGCTGGCATTTGCAGGAATAAGCAAAATGAGTTCAGCACAGTTCACAGCTGTGATCACTGGAGTAAAGCTCAGGGTCTAGGGGCTGCTAGCTCTGATACTCTACTAAAAAGGCAGCTGTACTTTACTATTGGTCCACTGGGCCTGATGCTAATAATTTTTAAATGGCCTGTTAGTTACAGCACTGGCCTCAAGCTACCTCTTATTTCAAATCCTATTAACATTTGTGTATCTTTAAACTACTTTATTGTCTTAATTAGCATATATTCATTCATAATTCCCAGTCAATCTGTTGCAATATACAGAAAAGAAAAATGAGAAAAAAATATTAACAGTGAGTGGCCGAAGAGCTGGTGGATGAAATGTGACTGTGGTAATGGGAAACCAAACCGATCTCACAAAACAGCGAGCGCAGAAATGCTTCTGTACATGCTGCTTCTCACCACAGTGCTCTGCAGGATCAAACTACTGCCTTAGGAAAATGGATTGGCACTGCCTATGGGCATATTGGAAAAAAAAAAAACAAACCACCAGAAGAAGAGTTTCTAGGAAAACCAGGTTGAATTTTTTGTTTTACTTTATTTATAAAATCAGATCTAAAAAATGGAAGTTTTCCATGGTTTTATTGGTTCCAGCAAGATGTATTCAAAACAGTTGTAATAAAGCCAGCTTTTTCTTTCACTCTGAGATCATCTTGCTTATTCTCATGTTTCAGGCAAAATTCCATTTCCAACAGAAATGGAAATTTTCCCTAATCAAGGACTGAAACGCATTTCTTAATGCATATATGCTAACATATATAAGTACCTCTGTCAGGAAAAACTATTAATTTCTGGTGACTCAAAGCTACCATATCATTAATTTTTTTTTTAAATGTCGTATTTTATTTATCTTGAAAATATTTTACAATCTTTACATTTCTAACATACAAAAGACTCATTAGTAGTTAGATATCACAATGATTATAGTACACAGATATGCAATTACTGGCCAAAATTAACTTTTTCAACTCTAGAAAATGCTGATCATGCTGATTATGACTTTTCAAGATTTAAATGGAATGCTGACATATATCTAAACTCAATCAGTCAGGAAAAATGTATAGAGCAAAGCTTTTTTTTTGTCTGACACAGTTATGCAAAGTCCAGCTAACTACACTTTGCCTGATTAATTTGTTTTGCTTATGGGTAAACAAAGGAACATAGATGCTACTCAAGCTTCAGAAGAAAAATACAGAATATTTTTCACAGCTTGATTTGAAATAAAAGGGTTGTTGTGAAATAAACCATAATACACAGAAGCACAGAAAACTTATCCTTTTAAAACCTGGCTTGATCTACAGTCTCTTTCTTCTCCTATTTTTGTAGCATTTCCACAACAGTTGTGCTTCTATACCTACTCACAAAAGAAAGAGATGTACCGGTTACTCTTTTGCCTGAGATAAAACATAATCTAGCTGGGGTCATTTAACTTCCTTCCAGGTTCAGCTGAATTTAAGGTGTGTCTTGTTGAAATCATATTGAGGAGATTAAAAAAAAAAAAATTCCAGTCCTTGTATTTTCTTGGTTTTCAATGCCTGGATCATCTACTTCACATCCACACTTGCTGGGAAATTTTTCCTCGAAGTATGATATGATCAAGAGATAGTTTAACCAAACTAGCTCCTTAATTTTCTTGTCTCCTTTATTTTAGACTGAAGAAGAGGGATGGCCTGCCAGCTGGTGGCCTGTGAGAACAACGAGGACTATATTGGAGACTCAAAGGAATCTCCTCCAGCATCATGTTCCTTGTCATAATGTTCTGATCTCAGTGCTGACAAATTCAGCACAATCTCACAGGATTTCCTTACCATGGTACTTTTTATCCTTGAGTTTAACTGAGATCAAAATTCAGAAAAAGCAAATAGAGATTTCAAGTGACTTGTCTGGAAAGCAGGAACAGGATCACAGGATAATTCAGACTGGGTGTGACCTCAGGAGGTCTCTGGTCCAACCTCCTGCTCACAAGAGGTCAGCTCTGAGGTCAGACCATGTTCTCAGGGCTTCATCTGGTCAAGATGGAAAATCTTCAAGGACAGAAACTGCACAGTGTATCTGCTCATTCTCTTCCACCGCCTGTCTTCATTTTTTAAAAAAAAATTATTCCATCTGAACCTCTCTTGATTCACTTTACTTTCACTATCTCTCACCTTCTCACCCTGCCTTCCCTCGCTGAGCCCAGTTCCATCTCCTAGATGATCTCCCATAGGCACTGGGGGCTGCTGTCAGATCCTCCCCAAAGCCATCTCTGCTCCAGGCTGAACAAGACCAGCACCCCCAGCCTTTCCTCACATGGCTGGTGCTCAAGGTCAGTAACACCTGTCTGTGATCTACTGTCTCTGCCCCTTTTCACAGAGCTCAGGATACTGATACTAGTTAATAGGCCCTCCTACATGTTTTACCTGAAAGATGTCATAATTTTCATTGCCTATTGCAAGCAGTAAGTAACTACTATGATCAAAGTCAGCACAGCTACTAGAAAAAAAACAAACATCTCTAAACCTTAACAACCAAGGCTTATCAATGGTAATGTCAATGAACACAAATGTACATATACCTTTGAAAATATGGACTTAAATGTACATCATATTTGCACTTGGTAATCATATTGTTCTATCCCAACACAAATTTGGATCACGAATAAAACAACTGTAGAAACATAAAGGAAGTCACACCCACTTATGCATGGACCAGCCCATGACAAAATGTTATTAACACACCGAGGAACATGTTTTATTCCAAATCACTTACTAAACCCAGAAATCCAGACTGATCATTTATTATGGATTTGGTGCACTATGAGGTGTCACAAAAACACAGCTCCAATTGATTAAATAATTGCATTGCCATAAAGGCTGAGGGACAGTATCTCACTTCTGTGTGGAGTCACCTTGCCTCAAAGTCACTGAAAACTGCTTCTGAACACACGAGGGCAAAATCTAGCCTGAAGTCATCATGCAGCATCAGGAAATAAAACAACATATATCAATGAGTATTTTAAACAACACAATTTGATTATTTGACAATGTACACAGCCTAAGGCATAGGTCTAGACATGTCAGAATAGGGCAAAGGCCTTGCTCTAGAGGTTATATTTCATCCTGTCTTACTAATCTCTATTTACTGTCACATCTTCACATTACCTCAAGGAAGTCAGAGCTGTAACAGAAAAGCTGTGGAAATCAGTTCCTACACAGACATAACGGATTCCCTTTATTAACAAAATTAGGAGGCTATGTAGACAGAGGACACACTTTCTGAGTGATGTCTACACTGACGTTTGCGGAAAAATTGTGAAAAAAATAGGTACAGGTCTTTGAAATATACTTCAGTTTAGCATTTAAGGAATAGCTGATGGCTACTAAGCAAAACACCAGCCCTGCATCCTCCTCCTGACGCTCACATTTTGCCTGACACTGAGCGTTGTGACGCTTCAGCACTGAGCAGTGTTTTGGTTTACACTCATCTGGCCGGGTGACATGAGGTTATCACCTTGCTTCACCTAAAAGCTCCTCTGCGACAAACGAGGAAAGTGCAAGTTGTTTTCTGCACTAGCCTTGCAGCAAAGAAATAGTGAATAATTTGTCAAAACCACGTAACTTTGCTTTTAGTGTAACTCCAATCTTCTGCAAAATGCTGAGCAATCAGGAAATCAAGCGCCTAGTGAGATATGCCTTAAGCGGTCTCTGATAGAGGGCTCTCTCTTTTCCAAAATGCTGCCAATTTTTCTCTTTACTGTACTGCATCACATACACAATGAAAAAATATCTTCTTTTTGCAAGGCTACTGTCTTTAAATTACACCTACTACATTACGCACATTTTTTAGATATATAATAGCGACAAAATAGAGAATGATACACCATACAAATAATGAAGTAAAAAGGTAGTTACACGTGTATATGCACACACTCAAATTATTTTTTGCTATAATTATTTTTGTGTTGCGTATTTAACACAAGAGAAAAGCTATTAGAAATAGTGACATTTGTCTGGGTTGGATTTCGTAAACAACGTGAAGTATTTTTAATTGCATAGATGACCATCTGACCTTTCTCTAATTTTCATCTGTTCCTCTCTTGAGTTCCCACATGTCAAAAACCAAGGACTACCAAATAATTTCAAAACAATAAAAATATCTAATGAGAACTAATGATTCTAATTTCAATAAAAGAGCCACAAGGGTAATATGACAGCATAGAGTGTGTAGATCAAAAAAACTCTCTTTCTCTGACCTCTAAATAGGAATTTTATTAGGAAAATACAATTTCTATAAATGTAGAGGTCTCTGACATCTATTCACAACTACCTGAAGACTCCCCTCTTTCATCAGTAAAATCGAAGCAAATAATTACATTTCAAATAAAATTAAAACATTTCATTTTTTTTAAAGTGACTCAGAAAATTTTGTTTCTGAACTGTCCATCCTTAGTAATTTCCTTTTTCATATAATTTTTCATTCCTTGAAACAGCACTTGAAACAGAGCTCTCTAGTCAGGCCACAATTACTGTGATGGAACATATTTCCCCATGCCTCCTGAACAGGATGGCTACAAGAGCTGCTGCCAGAGCAGAGGGAAGAAGGAGCAGTGAAAGAACAATCTTTTTGACTTTCCATCTTAATTTATTCAAAATATATGTAAGTATATGCCATATAATACAATACTTTGATCTTCATTATTTCTATAAATGTCTAAGAGCCAAGCAGAAAGAGGATTTTGTTTTAACACGTGGCTTGGTCATAACTGACACTAGCGCTCCTCAAAAAATCTGTCATGAAATGAGCAGTCTAACTGTGAGAGCTATGCAACTGGAAATACACCTGACATGCAAGGATCATCAATAATACATACACCTTCATCACTGCCAAGAGTTGAAACAAGCACATCAAAATATATAGTAGTTTTTAAAGGACAACAACAGGAGGTCATAATTTTGTTAGACAAAAATAGTTGACTTGGATTTCACAAAATACCAGTTGTTCTGCAATTAAGCTTTGGTGACTCAGATTTTGAACTTGTTAAACAGAGCCCTGAAGTGATCATATTTTCATACTTCAGAAGATAACATTTCACTAAGCTAAGCTCAGGTGTACACAGCTCAGTGTTCAGCTTACAAGTTGTCCAGAGATGGATCTGACAGAGATATTTTAGCATCTTTTATATTGTAAAGCTTTTCTCACATCAAGAATGTTTAACTAGCTCTCAAAAAACTCAGATTCAGAGTCCAAATATTTCCATGTTCAGTCTCAGTTATCCTGTCAACTGAAGGCTCCTGTAATTAAGTCATCTGTAGCTGTGAAAGAGAAGTTTGAAATCATCATGATATAGGATAATATAGGGTAGCTAACATAGTAAGAAAAACATAATTTTCAACCAAGAGCACAGTGACAGAGTTTGGGAAAGATGTTAAACCATTTATAATGATGGCTAAAAGTTTAAGGAGAGGAAATGATAATATATCATATATAGTGATGTACAAATTACATGTAATAAATGTCATATATATGTGTACGGATATAACTCTAAGATAGCAATATACACCTAACAGAAGTGTAAAATGCAAAGTAGATAGTATGGCTATGCCAGCATACAACCAAATGTCTGAGGCTTATGGAAACAATTTTTCCCACGGAAAACAATAAAACAAAGTCCAAGAAGAACAGTATGTTTGCTCCTGAAGGCAATGGACAAGCACAGTAAGAAGAAAGCTGGAAATGGTAATGCTGTCCAAAAGGGTAAAAGAGGCAGAGTTTGGGCAAGGATTCAGGCATCAGCCGGGTTCATGTCCAAAGCACATGGGAAGAGGAAGAAGTGAACAAGCCCAGTGACATGGACAGGCCCTCTGATACTTAACAAAAAATTGTGGGAAAGCTCCAGCAGGCCACCAAAAGGCAGAGAATTCTGATAAATACAGAGCAGTAAACCCTAATTAAAAGTTAATTGTAGGAAGGGAAAAAAATGTAGGGAATACCCAGCAAAGTGGGGGAGAGAAACTTATGCAAGAAGCAGCAGAATCTTAGGAATTAAAAAGACCTCCAAGATCACCAAGGTCAACCTTTCAAAATACACTGGAAGATCCAATCTATGCGCTGTAAAAAACTCTGATTTCTCAGGACAATTAAACTGAGCTATCACAGCAGATGCAGAACTCATGAAGACAAAAAAAACCTTAAGATCTGAAAGAAAAAAGGTATGCATTTAAGTCATTTATACAAGAAACACAATTCTGACAGGAAATCCAGCCAATCCCCAATGTACACAGTTTTCTGCATTAGTAAAGCTTAAAGTATGTGAAATTAATGCTCTGCCACTCTCAAGAAGGCCATATAGCTGAATACTACTTTCTTCTACCAGTAGAAATTTCCATCATTCTGTCTAAGAGAGGAGCTGTTGTTAACCCAGCCAATATCTAAAAGAGCCTTTGCTACCAACCAATCTACCATAACACCCCGGACACAGCTTTTTAGCTCAGAAGACACCATACTAAAATCTTGTCTAGGCACCCCCATGATATAAACTACAGTAATTTATTTGCCCTATTTAAACTGATTTATTAAAACTTTGATGAACCCTTACAGATTTTTGAAAGTTAAAATTTTTTTGTGCTTTTTTGTTTGCTTGTTTTTAATTGTAACAAAGAGTCAGCCTGATCAGAACTCAGAAAGGCAAGCAGGTGTATTTGTAAATTAAGAGAAAGAATGGCCTACAAAACTATAAAGTTCTTGTTTCCAAACCTGCATTTAAAATTACATGTGCTAGAGTCATAGCTTCTGATATGACTTTTGATTGATCCAAAGCACAGTATGTAGATTTCAGCCCACTCAGCACTGGGGAACCTGTACCTAAAAAATCCAGTGCAGAATCCTGCAAATCCTGACTGTGACTGTAAATCCTTTTCACGTGAGGAACTGCATAACTGCAACAGCTTCCACTTGCTCTTGTACACTGGTATAAATGTGGTAAATTATATAAGTAATTGTTTGACCTACAACAATTTTCCTAGATGGTCCATTCTCAGCTAGCAACCCTGCATAAACCACAACTTCAGGTTCACCTGCCTTAAGGTTATGGGTTTTTGATTTTTTTTAATCTTAGAAAGTATTAAACATAAACCACATTTAAATTAATCTGTAGCAGAGGACTTCAATATTTTGGGGGTTTTTGTCATTATTTTGCCACCAGTTCCTTGCAGACACACTTTTTGCACTGATTTTTAAAAAATCTTCTTTTGGGTATCGCTACACAGCTGGTTCATGTCAATAAGGGAGCAGAAGTCACCATATCCCACTGCCTGAGGTAAAGCCCCTGATAAACCTGGCTTCCTTCCATACTAGGCTGAAGCAATGCTTTTATGGGAGCTGCTGCAGGCTGGTTATTGAAAATGGAAGATGCTTAGTGCTTTGCATGCATAGCCCTTTATAAATAATACATAAAGGTCAAATAAGTTATTTATTGGGTCTTTCTGCCCATTTTATCTATGCTGCCTTGTTTCAGTATTGAAGGTCTGATTTTCAGTTGTTGTAAATTCAAACCGATTGACATGTTAATTTACCATGAGCTGAGAAACTGGAAAACAGTGAGAACAGTCATTACATTTTTTTTGGCTCAAATACAGTTGTCTACCCGTATTCACTGATTTTTCTTGAAGCTGCCTTTTTTCTCTTTTTTCTTTTTTTCCCCAATTTTGCATGTTCAAACACTGTTAAGTAATAGTCTTGTATAGGTGACTCACAGCAAAGCTGCTTCTTCAGTGATGGCCTGTCTCAATTTATTCAGTTCCATAAATCAACCTAACTCATAATTTCACAGTATCTGCTCAAACTCATCATGGCAAAACAGAGCTCTTCTGTTTCCTCCAGGAATAGCTTCACCATGCAGTTCTGATATAGCCCAACTTAATTTTGGCCCTTTGTCCTCATCTACCTCCCTCCCACAAGTCATGTCTAATACCTTTTTTCTCTCATTGCATCTAAGATGTTCTCGTTGCTTTGCTCTCCTATTGCATCTTCACCAACTCAACTCACAGCAATGCCTGCACACTGGCCTGACAGAAACCACACTCGTTACTTTCTGGTCCATGTAAGAGTCATCTCCGACAGGATCTCCCTTGCTGCTTCTCATCACAGCATCACCTCTGAGCTCTCACCAGTGTTACTTCTGAGATCTCCAGCTGCGGCAAATTGAAAGCAAATAGTCATGAAGGCATTATTCAAGCCTCATTTGTTACATTTCTCACAGTTATGCCCTCAATTCCGTCCATGGTTCAACTCCAATGGGATCACCTCCTCTGAAATGTTTGGAAAAGCTCCCCAATCCCTGCCAGGTGTCTCCTTGAGTCACTCTCCTTCCCTATGGCAGCTCTCAGATATGCATTGTAGGGGTCATACGTACAAAGCCTACAGTCAGCTAGCCAGAACTGCCGGAGGAACAAGGCTAGAAGCAGCCCCAAATCCTGCTCCTACTCCACGCTGGGCAGTCACACTTCATGGGAGCGGAAATCAGAGACAAATGGGGCTAGGAGGCAGCAGAGCAGGGAAGCAAAGGCAAAGCTCTCAAGCATTTCATACACAAAGGACGCCATGGGAGCATTTCCCAGCCCAGCCCAGGGCCTGCAGTGCCTCTCTGGCCTCGGCAGCATGCTCCAGCTCCCGTGGCTGCGGGGTTTATTTACCCAGTGATGCCTGTGATGGGCAGCCTCGTGGTGCTTCCGCACACAGCCATGGCAGGGGGCTGTGTGTCGCCTACTCGAGAGCCACAGGCTGGTTGGTCACTCCTGACACAGACAGATCAGTGTAGACAGCAACAGCTTAAATACCACAAATGTGTTAAACTTAGACTCAGACAGGAGCAAACCTGTAAATAATGAGACATTTGCCTACCATGAATCCGACTCTCTGCATGTTACATCTGTTCTTGCTGTTTTATGCATTTTTTTAGATGCAGGCTATGCTGCCTTCTGCATTTCTAAATCACTCAGTGAATTCTGGATAATACTGGAATACTAATAGAAACAATAATTATGGTCTTACTCTTGTCTAAAATACTTACTGCATTAATAATTTTCCACAGTATCAACATTATGTAAAAATGAAATTGATACTTTTGTACAAATCACTAGCAATTAAAATTTATTTGTACACTATAATTTGAATATCTGAGAAATAACACAGTGCTAATTAGTGTATGCAGAACCTCTGACTAATGAGTAAAGGATATTCATTTGTCTTTTCTTTAATAAAGCCATATTTCTTAAAATGACACAAACACTCCAACAAGAAATTAAATTCTATAGAAATAGTGATTTTCAGCACTAGTCATTTTTTTCAACAGTGTACCAGAATTCAAAAAGCAAGACTTTACCTTCTGCCTTATGAATACTAAACAGCATTCTTCATCTAAAGGTTAAAGCAGAAAGATCAGTCTCTCTGCCTGTATTTTTATGAGAATTGCAGAGTATTTTATGTGTACTGTTCTTTGTAAGTGTAGCTAAACCTGTATTGCATGTAAGCAAACTTTAATTTAGTATATTGTTTTTCCATAAAAACATAACATTATAAATAAGCTTCAAAACGCAATTGTGTATTTTCAAACTGTTAAAACAGGTAATTCCAAAACACCTCTCCCCTACTTTATCTCGTTCAGGAAATCCACAAACACATTCCATGTCTTGAAAGAGACTGCCTGCACATAAACATTTTTGAAGTCTTATATGTTCTTAAAAGGGCTCCTTTCACAAGAGGGATAGCAGCCACAGAGCATAACTATGGCCACTGAATTTAATTTACTCTGATCAGAGTTCAAACCACAAAACCAGACAGTTATGAAGCTGAAAGATTTCCTAACAGTTGCAGTCCACGGGCTGCATTACCCAACACCTAAATTAGGTATGAGCTAAGTGTGGCTGGATTGCAGAGGCCCAGCTCTGAGCTGCAATACCAGCACTATTTTTTTGGCACATATATTTGAGGGTTTCAACCAAAAGAAGTGCACACATGAAGCAGTTTACACCAGGGTTTTCCTGTCGTATACTCTGTTCTCAGAGCTGAACACAGAAGGGTTCCCCGTACCTTCAAGTCCATGTGGGCAAACCACTGTAGGCCTGGTAAGTGCTACTGATTTCAAATACCATCAGCCTTCAAGAGGGACATGATAAACCACCTTAGTTAGAGATATTAGCATTATGAGATCAGATATATGATGAAAATATGTGTCTGGGGGAAGGACGCTGACAGAGTTTTGCCAACACATGCAAGACAAGGAAGCATATGAAGTTCACTGTAATTCAGTGTGCTCCAAACACAAATGCTCAGCAGTAAGAATTGTTGCATCATCAGCCAACACATATTGCAACTGTTCCTAGCAGCACAGCACTGGCTGTAGTGCTATGGGGAGTATCTCTAGTGTGGTAGGACCATACTAAACTTTTTTAAAGCAAGGAAAGATGTGAATTCATAGCAGTAGGAAGCCTACAGTTATCTTTGGAGAATGCATATGAAGCAAGATAAGAAATATTTTTCATTTACTGAGGGTAAACTACAAATTCTGGGTGATGATTAATTCATTGATTCATGAGAATAAAGATCTCTGGGGAACGTCACCAGTCCAGACTGACTTTCCAGGAATGCTGAATGTTATATCTGGATCTCTACTTTACTCAAAATGGAGAGAAAAAAATACAAATCAAAAGTACAGGTGATTGTGTCTCTTTGTGGGAGGGTATATTTGAAGGATCAAAGACACATTTATTTAAGAAAATAAAATGTATTCTTATATTAACTATACAATAATATCTACGGAGAGTACCAGAAGAGAAGACTAAAGTACTGCAGACTGGCTCCACTTCCTGCCATTACCTCATTCTGAAAAAAAAATACAAATGCATCCTTCCAATCTAACACATTTTAGGAGACAGGAGGAGAGCAGGGTAACTATTTTGGACAGAGACTGCTATTAGCATTTCCAGTACAGAGTTTATTCCAAATTTGGTGCTATGCCTCTGCAGATCTCAGATCAGAATCAAGCCTTTAGGCATTAACTGAGATAAACAAAGTATGATATGTCAAATCTAATTAAGCTATAAATATCCAAATAATATCTAGATCTCTAAGGTAATTCTAAAGAGCCTCAGTGACGGAGAGGCAAATATGATTAAGTTTAAACTGCAAACAGCTTGTGAAATATGGGAAATAGCATTACATGTGAAAATATCTGTAGGGAAATATTTTCTTTTAACTAATAAGGCAGGAAATTTTGTGACATAGTAAATGATTTTTGCAGTAGCTTAAGGCATCTTAAAGAAAAAGCAAGAGACACTAAGTAACTACTATACATTCCAGCTTTAAAGCCATCATCAATAATACTTCAGAACTACCAAGTAACAAAAAACAGTGAAAAGCAATGCAGCAACAAAGAATAGTGGAACACCTCCTCCTTCTTATATGTTTACATTAATTATAATAATGAAATAAACACTTAAATTGGTTAATGATTCAGTTTTATCTGGGGCCTTTCCTCCCCTTTCACAGTTTTCATGGCAAGAATAAAATGACAGCAGACAATTCAAATACAATGCTTTGCCCAAGAAGGGTTTGAAGAAAAAAAAATTGCTAAATGACAGACCTCTGCCATCCCATTTACTACCCATAGAGGCACTAATGTATGGTTAAGTGCACCTAGCTACAACTTTAAGATCAGACTGAAGCTGAGCTTGTAAATGCAAACCAAACATCTGTCTGACTGCCCTCTAGTCCTCCTGTGTGAGTTCAAGTCATATAAGTCCACAGATACTTCATGTTTTTTTGCAATCAAATGACAGAAATTCCAAAACTGCTCAGTGCAGTTTTCAGGAAAAAATTTACATGCTTATAAGGCACCCAGAGCTATAAGCCTCGATTACATCTATTTCCTTTTGCATTGTCCTAAAGTACTTCCATTAACTTTTTACCTCTTTAAGCTGTGCATACCAACACTGGCTCACAGAATATGTGGCCAGTTCCACACTCACATGAACTATGGGAAACTTTTCAGGAGAACCTCAGGAACTTCTGGCATGAAATCCTACACACTGTACTTGTTAAACCTCCATCTTTCCCATGCAAACACTATGCATATGGAGCACCTCTATCTTACATTCAAATCCAAAGACAGCAGCTTTGTTGCATCCTCCCTTGTTTTATCACTCCTCTGTCAGTGATTTAAGTTGGCTCAGTCTGTATGTCAAGTGATAAAACACCAGATCACTCATGTACATGCATGAATATAGCTAAAACCTACTAGATCTTGACTGTACAACAGGTTCTGTACAGAAATGTTGTCCTCAGTGATCACCAGCTAGAACTTGTTTTTTAGCATGCAAGTGTTGTAGACAGGACACACACCCAGCCACACAGGCCAAGATTGGATACAGCTTGGCCAAGGTGAAAAGCCCTGAATAGTCCAGAATTGTCCTAAGCTTTCAGGTCCAAGTTAAAAATTGTGTACACAGACTCATATAATTCTAAGAGTCAGCTTCTAACTTTAGGGATATGAGTAGAGAGATGTATAGAAAAATGAAACATCAGCTTTGACAGATACAGATTTAACTACTGAGACAGTTCTGTAGCAGCCAGCCTGCCGCATCCCCACAGCCGGAATTGAGGCCAATGACAGATATATTTGCAGGTCTTCTTCCAGTGCTGAAGGAATATATTTCATGGTTTAAGAAAAGTGAAATCATGTAAGAAGAGCTAGATAAAGACAGAAACATCACCTAAAGGAAGGATTATTCTGAGCTGCAAGAGGAGACTTTTCTGAGCTGCAGAGAGATAAGGCAGTGCAATGTGCAGTGACAGATGTGACCCCAGATCCCAGTGGACATTGCCACAAGCCATCTTCTTAGCTATGCCCATTCTCAGGTTGGTTCACGTGCCTAAAGTAGCAACATAAGCAGGCTCAAAGGAAATCTGGGCCTGCTGGAAGAGTCCCCTCTTGTCTTGGTACCCAAGTAGCAATAGAACATTCTTCATGGAGCCTTTGAGCATGGCTTTCAACAGAAGAGATCTTAGGAAATGTTCCATTCTCTTCATACTTCTTTGAGTCATTGCAAAAGAAACTTGAGGCCGTGGACACACTACACAATTCCTTTATTATTCACAGTTCCCTCACATAGCCCCTCAGAAAATGCAAAGACTGAAAAACGCTCTCCAGCCCCCTCCAGCAATGCACTTTTTCCCTCCCATTCACCTTGCAATCAGACAGCCTCACTAGACATTACTGGATAAAAAATGTGTGGTAAGTTATGATTTTGGTCAACAATGTGACATCTTTAAATAGCACCACAGATATAAACAGACAGAGAAATTACTGCCCCGACCTGAAGATTTAATCTGAATTAGACCCATTGAATAGTGAAACATTGTATTTGCGGCAGTAAGTGCTGAACAGAGTGACAGAGGGTTAATTACATAGATATATTTAGCAAAGACAGCTTTAGGGAGAAAACTCTCATGTTTACAACACTGTCAGACCTGTAATCCTTCTTGTTGGACCAGGAAGGATTACAGGATCTTGGTCTGCCTCAGGAAAGCGAAGAATCATGATATACATCCTCAAATCAACAACATGCAGTTACATTCAAAAGGTTCATTTTTAAAATTTACATTTATTTTAGGGACAGAAATTCACCACATGCTATAAAACTACATCCCAGAATTTAAGGCCACAGACAGATATTTACTTTGCAGGCAGCTGGAAGAGCTGCAAATGTTAGTACCTCAGGCCATTTTTTCCACCTCCATGTTGGAGTTCACCATGACAACAGCAAAGCAAACTAAATGGAGCCCATGAGTGCTTCCTAGACTCGATGCCCCAGTGAAAAGTCTTTTTTTTTTTTTTTTAATCTTAAATCAACAGTGAAGGCATTTCAATCTAACATGCTTGACTCCACACTCAAACAAGGAAAAGGTCAAGGGAATAGGGAAGGCAGCAGTCACACACGCACTGAGTTGTACAACAGCAGTAACACGGAGTTACAGGGAGTTGGGCTACCAGCATTAAAAGCATCAGCAGCTAGCTCCAGCAAAGAACAGCTGCCATGGCCATGGAATCCACTTGACAACAATCTCAGGCCAAAATATCCCAGTGAGCAATGTTCTAGTGGAGTCTCCAGATCCATGCTGGGACCTGCTTTGCAGTTTCTCATCTTTAAAAGACATCAACTTACAGCTGTGTCTTAGCTCACAGTTAAGACACAAAATGTTTACAGACAATTCTTAAGATAGTAAATTATGGTGTTTTTCTACTGTTCCATTCACTTCTAATTACATACATGTATGTAAATTATAATGAACACCAGCTGATTTATGGTTCAGCTTTTGTTTAATTTCTGAGATGATATGCAGATCCCTAGACTTTAAAGTCATCAACATAAACTCCAAATTTGTGTTTCTTCATTTTGTGTAATGTTATCTTCTTTGTAATTTAACTGCAGATATCATGAGTTCTTAGAAAACTATTTTCTCTATGTAGAACAGTAATTAAAACATGCCCCGGGTTCATAAAGTTTTTTACAGGCTTGCCCCACACCCACATTACCTGGATTTATGCATAGAATTTAGTGTTCTGATATTTTGTCTCATGTTATCAGCCTTTAGTATTAACCCATAAACCTTCTTCTTTTAAAATCTCTTATTCAGATCATGTCTTAAGCTTCAGGAGTGCTGAAAAAATTGAATGTGATTTCTTTCAACAGAAATACCAGATGCATCTTGCTATGCTTCCATATCATGAATGAAAAGAGGCATTTAATGATCCAGGAAATTTATCCATAAGTATCTGCAAGCACAGTGGGTTTTTTATTTGCATTTTTTTTTCACTGCATTTGAAATTTCAAAATGCCTCCGTTTCTACAAGATAAGCAATATTTACTTTACAGAATTCTGTTCACAGTACTTATTTCTTATATTCCACATTGTGAAATACTGCAATACTCAGAAATACTAAAATACTCAAAAATACTGCAATTTCTGCATCCTTAAAATATATCATTCAATATTATTTATCATTTTAGAACTCAGGAGTTGGCTGCAATAGGGTCATGTGAAATTGAATGTAGTTTCTGTCTTTCAGGAAGTAGCACCTGTGCACAGTACCTGAAAAATCCCTTTTCTGACAACTAAGAACAAGCTTCTGGTTCTTAAATCACCCCAAGCAATGACTAACATGCAGAATGATTTTATATAGTCAGAAAGAATAAGAATATTAAGTGACACAAATATAAGGCCATTACTTTATAGAAATTATTATGCAACAGATACTAGAAATTAACTGACAGGAGAATATCAGAACCCCCACTGAAATTTTTAAGCTTTTCAAGACACCATTGCTCATTTTTATTAACTGCATAAAATAATATTTATTTTCTATGTATCAGCCTTCTTATTCCACTGTACTTTTTCCTATTCCACTGTACTTTTTCCTATTACTCATCATATCACCAGTATCAAATGAGATAAACATAGTCTGAAAGTTTGTTGATTTAAAATTAGCAGCAGGAACAGCATCTCTGACTGTTCCTTATTCATAAACTATTTGTTCGGCTCCATTTTTCAACATATTTGCAAACATTAAACAGACATTTGAGCCATTAGGACTGGATTGGAAGGGTAACACAGTTAATTATGGGTTGAAGTGATCTTTTATTTAATTGAGGCTGGCTCACAAACGTGGATCCCAAATGCACTCATCCCAACACCATATAACAAACTTGCATTTCTATTATCTGTGATCTGACAAATAGCATATTACATAAATCTTCGGTTACACAATGATACTGTTATTCAACATGTATTGGCAGTGAGCTATTTGGACAGCTGTTATTCCAGCTAGGATGGCTATCGAACCTTACTTGTCTCAGGTAATCAAAATACGAAAGTGATCCCAAGCAGATGCTCCTACCACCTTTTCACAGCAAAGGAAATCTGTCTGAACTGTCTCCATGTTAGTGAATTTCTTGAATTTACTTGAACAGTTTTGTTAGCATTCAGATGTAAAGTAAACCTTAATATTGCGAGTTTCTCCCTATCTGCTGTGGAAGTATACCCTGAGGAGCTACCCTTTAAAGGGTCTCCAAACACTGGTGATCTGCTGTTATTTAGACACCCATATCTCCAGTACTTTACATTACACCAGTCTCAGAGGATTAGCATGAAAAGGGTAATACTTTCAATCAGCTGATAGCTGAGGAGGGACTAGCACTGCTGAATTCTCAGTTTTACTGCCAAGCCTCTATGTAAGCTGAGTCAGCAGTTGCTTTATTTTCAAGACTCTCTTTATTCACCTGCACTGCTGCAAATTGATAAGACCTATAAATTCCAGTTACCTCTTAGAGGGCTGCTTTAGAGATTAAAAGTATATACTTGCTTTGATACCACAGTGTAGCTCCCAAAAGGATTAACAGGAGTTAAGTGCGTGCATGACAAGCAGGAGATGCTCTACACCTCCCCCCTAAAGAAGGCAAGAGAGGAAACAGACTCTGCACAATCCTTCAGAGAAACGTAAAGGTCACGCAGGTGAGTTGTTGACTAGACCACCCTTTGCTGCCTCAAGCAAGTCTGCAGCCCCACTATATGGTTCATGTTAGGAGTTCAAATCAGAGCAAGAAACAGTGCCATTAATTAGACACCAAAATCCTCTTGTAAGAATGGGTTTCACTGCACATTCAGTACAAGCTGGTAATACAATTTCAGCTTTCCTGGTGCTCAAAAATCACACTTCTTTCTTCTACACTGCAATTGCTTTTGATTTCATCGCCGTATTGCACGTGTTCATAAATCAGCACAGGGTATTGAACTGTTTGTTCTGCTGTTTACCTAGTGCTTTTTACTTCATAGTGGATAACACAGAATAGAGGCAAGACAGTGACTGGTGCTGTATGAATTCGGTGACTCATCTGGTGTCAACTGAGAGAAAAAGTAATATCATATCAATTCATATGCTCACTAATTCCGCATAGGATACAGTGCAACTCAATAATACTTCTGTCTATCGCAGAACTATTGCTCCCTGGTTATGTAGCAGGTTCAGCTTATGAGAGCAGAATGTCACTTTTTCTTTTAGATTGCACACACTAAAAATAAAACAAAGAAAAAAATAGCTGTCTAAAAGAGAATATATCTTCATGTAATGCTGTGTAATTGAGCTCAGGAAGTGGGGTCCATATTCAGGATTTAGAGTTTATAATTAATGCAGTTCAAAATGGACACTTTTTTCCCCCATCCTAATGATACTTGTTAGTAGTCCTATTCTACGCCAGACACTTGTGTAGAAAGGATTATGATAAAGCTTCTGCTTCAGCAGCTGCACAAAGAGTAAGTAATTTAAAACGGAACTAACATTTTTAGTAACTTGTATGTATGATGGGATTGTAACTGTTCAAACAAGGAACATGCACTTATGGTTCAAACGAACATAGGTTTTAGGGCAAGCATTTTCTAAATTAACAATGAATAAAATAGTAACAGTGCCACAGCAAATGAAAACAGTAGGTTCTTTTATTCTCTACAGGCTCTTTCCTAAATATGTTGTGAATTGAGTACGGGGCATGTTCTTGCACCTGCCTTCATAGGAATATCTTCTCCAGACATACAAGTGACAGGATGCCAAACCAGCAAGACTGGCAAGATCTGTCAGAACTTCTTTATGCCACAAGTGCTGTGTAATGCTGCTCATGATGGTGAAGACCTAGTGATGCCGGTGAAGAGGACAGGAGAGATTGGAGAAGGACATGAAGACATAGATCTATGAAATGAAGGACCTTTACAAACAACTCAAAATTTTCAAATTGCCAAGCAAGAAGACACAGTTGGAAGGACTTTCTCGGTGGAGAATGGCCCAAGGAAGCACACATCTGAACAAGGCAGGAGCTTGAGAAGATCTCAGGGCACTGGAATGGGAAAAAATATGGTGTACATAAAGCACTCTGGAAGAATTATCTACTGAATCCCAGTCTCGCTAGCTGATTTACATGGTAACACACTGTTGTTAGCAAAGACTTTCTTAGGAATACGGAAAATTCCCAACATGTTTACACCATTCAGTATCTCACTATTTATTCAGAGTGAGTTTTATCTATTTAACTGCCTTGAATCTTATCTGCAATTAGGGTTAGAAATTAAATGAATTCAAGAAAAGTAAGCATACAATTTCACAAATAAGTCTGTGTTGGAGTACTGATTTGAGGCACAGGTGGGATATACAGACAGACCTTAGAACCAGGAAACACCTCCAGGTCGAGCAACCCACCTGGCACAAACTGCAGCCACAGCATAAGAAGCCTCCTAAGGAGATTCCTGAACAATGCTACCCCGCATTCAGGATCAGCACATGTAAGCCATAAATCTTTGGCTGTTTTTCAGCAAGTTCCAACAAAGAAAACTTGCCAAAACCTTCTTTTCAGGAGTCTGATGACAAAAACCAGGGTAAAACAACTCCTGCAAACTGGAGCCCTCTGTCACTTTCTGCCTTTCCGTAATTCAGCATGGGCAGGCAGCATCCTTCTCAGCCCCTGCAGGCACTCATGAGGTGCATAAGATTGCTAGATTGGACCTGCAAACATATCCTTGACCTCCAAACATTGCTTATTCATATTATTGTTTACATTTACCTTTCTATTACTGAGATACTTTACCACCTCCAAAGGTGACTTAAGTAAGGCAAAAAGAGCAAGTGCTTTCATTTTGTTATGAACCTATTTTTTTTAATGACGTTTGTGTAAAAATGTCGATTTTCTAGAGGTTTTATGCCAATGAGACAAATTCAGTATAGACTTACATGGCAGAAGTGAATGTAACTGCACTACATCTCTACTGATGTTTTAATGTATTTCCTTACTGATTTTGCAAAACTCAAAGCATAAAATCACATGAATGTTTCCTGTCATTTAAAAGAGTGCATTACCATATAATTAATATTTAATAAATGCAGGAAAGAAAGCTTGTGTAGAGGCAGAAAGGGACACAGAGAAAATGAGAAGGGTGCAGCTTTTCTAACAGTACTGAAAACAATTTATATTGAAGAATACTTATGTCTATCTTGATTTTCTTTCTCCACAGGTGCTAAAGGGCAATTCCTAGTGCATCTTTCAGGAAAATGGACAGCCTCCAAGATTTCATTCTTGTGAGCATCAAGTCCTGAACACTACAGCACCAGAAATACTGGAAAACCCTCAAGAATTCATTTCCTAGAAGCTGGGGTTTTCCCTTAAATAGGAAGAGAGTAACAGAGTATGTTGCAGATCTTTGTGTAGAGTTTACAAATCCATGATCCTGACAAAACTGAGCTGTTTAACTTCTGTTTGTGGATACAAACAGGTCTCTCCTGTGTGACTAAATTACTCCGGTTCTGCCTTTCTACTATACTCTTAGAAACATGAGAAACTGCTAGAATTCTAATTATGTAGTAAATCAGCCTTTAAAAGAAATTTCTGGATGCAAAACGTGAAGGATAAAATATCTATTTTCTTCCTTTCTCATATCAACATGTTTCATCCTTAAATATTGTAGTTTAGTACCTCTACTACCTTACCAACACCTGGCCATATGAGCACTGCTGACTTACTCTCTTTGGGAAGAGGGAACTCCTTCTCTCTCCACTGACCATCTCATGCCCCTTGGGCAGGGACTGATTCCTCATGCTGCTACAGTGCCTAGCACAGCATGTCTTAGATTTGAAGGTTACCACCTTTAGTTACAACCACAGGCAATAGTAATATACAGCGCATGTGGTGACCACAATCTGTGACTTGTTGAAATTAAATGCTTCCATTAGACTGACTTTTGGTGGTGAACAATTGAACTGCACAATCACAGTGTGACACATTCCTAATCTTCCAATCTAAATTTTCGCTGCAGCTCTCAGCTATCTACTTTTCTGTATACCCACATTCTAAATTCAGCATTTTATATACTCAATATTTTTATACTAAATCAACACTTACCATTTCATTTCTGTTTGATTGAAAAGTTAAATTCATGAAAAATTTTATGCTTTCAAAAGAAAATGTATGCATGAATAATATTCAGGGATTCATACACTGATTCAGGTACAAAAAGTATCCACCAAGTCTGCTTAAAATAGACGACAACTGGGTACATAAAAAACTTGTTGAGCTGCTGTAAGTTCTCCAGGAAAGTCATAAATCTATGTGATGGTTTCAATACCTTTATGTCCATAGAGAAAAATACACAAAGCAGCCAGTTACGGAGAAGTAAAGCCTCTTTACATACGTTACTGGGTTTTTTTAGGACAATTTACACAGTGTACCCATGCTACCCTACTCCAAAGAAAGCGCATACAAAACCACAACTACCAGGTATTGTCTCAGCCACACTCACAAACATGGTATAAACAAAACAGAAATTTCAGTATAAAAAGTTCATGTCTTTAAAAAAAAGTATAAAAGTATATGTCTATATAAAAAGTACATGTCTGATTTCTAAGGATTAATCCTTTAGCTCCCAAGAATATACTGGGAACTAGCAAAAAAAACACAAAATAAAATTCAAAGCATCAGTTCCCCATGCCAAACAAACCTCCACAACACTATCTTGCCTGCTGCATGCAAAGTAAGTATTAAAGGCATAAAGCTACTATTGCCATAAAGATAACTAATCATTAACTAGAAATTATTATCTAACAATTTCAACCACGTGAACTCACTATACCCTGCTCCCATCACAGTCCCTGACACTCCTCTGCCTTGCACTTCCTACAGGCAGTCACATCTGGCAAAAAAGGTCCCCAAAACGATACTACGAAGAGTTGTGTACCACTGCATGTGGCTCTGTGTGTGCTTTATAGCCACCTTGTACAAAGTAGGGCAGAAGCTCGTCCTTCCTGTCTCTGTTCAGCAATGAAAAGCAGCACAGCCTGATGAGGATCTGAGGTGACAAGCCAAGACGGCACATCAGGATATTTTAGGTCTTCAGCTGGGAAAGTACATTTCTGGCTCACACTGCAGCCAGACAGCCCACCCTGGCAAGGCTTGGGGCTGGTGCCTGCAACCCTGTTATAAGTGGTTCCTACGAGGAAACCTGGGAGCACCTCAGGTATTAAAAAGATTTCGTAACGCCCCTAACTGCTAAGCAAGCCACTGCTGACAAAGAACTGTAAAGCCAAAATATTGAGTTCTTGCTTAGCAGCATTTCATCAGAGACCATTTCATTTGGCTTTTAATGAGATTAAGTCAAATCAATAGTGGACATAAAGGTCATCTGTTTTGCATCCTTCCTCCAAAATGACAGCCTACTGTTACTTTTACAATAAATTCTTCCAAGGAGATAATATTCCATTTTTAATATTATAACTAGAGTTCCTGTAACTAAACAATGATGGCTTCCTAACACTAAATAATACATCACTTCTATCCAAAGTACAGAAGAGCACAAAAGATACCAAGAAGCCAAGGCATATGGTTGAATAGTGTGCCCAGGTATGTCAGATCATTTCTTTACAGAGAATATATAATAGAAATTTCAAAAGACAAAGTAAATTTAATAGTAACTTGGTTTTATGCAGCTCATAAAGGCATTTTCTCTGATAATGCATTTGTTTCTCCAGTTTGAACATGCTTTTTTTTTTTTTTTTTAATTGCAAATATGATTGCCTTTCTTTGGCACAAGAAAATATTCATCCTGATACTAAGAAAGTTGTCAGTTAAAGAGTGTAGCTGTGCTGTCCTAATGTGCTTTTCACTGGTAGGAAACATACATCATAAAGTAGGTTAGAAATGGCAGGTAATTTAGCAAAATTTTTTGGAAGGAAGTTTTGCTTTGCTCAGTGAAGAAATATTAATCTCATTTCCCTTCTTCCTTTGAAGTAGTATTTTAAAACAGGCTAAAATACAAATTTCAATTACTCTTCTCTAAAGGGCAAAAATAAAAGCATAACAATTTCTTAATCCAAAGTAAAAATCATCAGTTTTAGCTAAAGACTTTAATTTTGCTAATTTTTTTAACAGAAAATCTTTTGGGGAAAAACATGCATTTTGTTTCAAATGTCTATTCTAAAATGTAACAGATCTGAAAAAGTATCTCCCTTTTCCACAAACCTCTAGTACAAAAAAAAAAAAATCACCCTTACGACGATTGGCACAAATATTTATTACGCTACTTGAAAACTCTATCTCAAAGGTAATTCTTTAAATGTACATTTTTTCAATTTGAAACACACATACCCTTCTTACTTCAATTCAGCAGCAAGACTAGAACCCTTACTGTAGTCCTGAATTCACAGATTACATTATTATTTCCATCAGGTTTAAACAGTTCTTGTATTAATAAAAATAATCTTCAAGAAAGACAGAGAACGTATTCCATAATTCAAGAATATACTATTCATGTTAAATATAAGGGCTGAAAATTATACTGTCTTACACATATATGTAAAAATACATTTCCATTCACTGTCCTAAGTGAAGAAACACCACTGCTGAGACACTTGGAAACCTCAAGGTTGTTGAGAGTTTATTTTAGCTTCAAAAACAAATCACCTCCAGTTAATGCAAGTGCTGGGACATTTGAAGTAACAAAACATTTAATATTAATTATAATACTAATGGACATGAATCTGTCTGTTAATTATTTGAACACTGCCTGAATAAGAACATGACTGACATTTCAGCATTATTACCCGGCTATAACAGTATTTTATAAGACTAAATTTGGCAGGGCAACCTTAAGTACAGGTTATCACTGCAATAATATAATGAATTTAGGCTTAGACAGTGATTTATTTCAATTATCAAGTCCACCACGTGTTTTACTGAGCTGAGGGAACATGCTGTCAAGCAGTTCCACCCTGAAACTGAATAAATGTTGTTACAGTTTATGTTAGTGAGATTTTGTCCCTGTTTCAGTACATTGATAGAAACAAGCAATTTGGTTGCTTTGTTGTTTTTTTTAATGCTGTCAGTTAAGCTATTATTTTATTCACTCTAGCTGATTTTATGCTTTTTAAATCTATAATCAATTTTAATTTTGAGGTATGACTTCTCTTGAGCAGTGAATTCCTGCTGTTATTCAGTGGCAACACCACACTTACTGTCAGCTCTGGTTGTTAACATTGCTGGATCTTTACCACATATTGCAAATCTAACCCAACATTTTGAAGTAACAGATTCCTTTTTAAAAGCCCACAAGGTCTTAGCCTGAGGTAGCAGCACTTAGATAACCCATAACCTGAATTTCCACGTCCAGCATCCCATCCCAAGCTGGTCTCACTATTCCTGGTACTAGAGCGCTATTGTTAGTCACAGTCCTCTCGTAAAAGTGACACAACTGGACATTCTGAATTACTGCCCAGAGCTACTTATACTGCCCTCATTTAAGAACTATATGTAAGCTTTTCTTATTTCTAAGGCAAGAACAAGTGGTAATAGCATTTGGCAGTATATTTATTTGATATCTGTTTGCAGCTATGCTAGTCATCACTGTAGAGAAATTACATGTACCATGGGCCTGTGGTTAATTTTTTTTACTAAAGGAAAGACTGTGTATTTGCAGTGCAGTAAATATTGACTTCCTATTAATGATCACTTTACATAAATGGTATTTCTGGCTGTAAGCTTCCTCGCTGATTGTTCTATCTCTTCATTAATTTGTGGTGCAAAGAAGACTGAGTAATGTTTAATTGCCGCTTGAATCCCAGGGAAAACTGATGGAGCCCCACCGGCATTTTTTATTTAAATATATGTTATCTTGTCAGTCAACGTGGAACAGTACAAGCTTGTTAATGCTATAGTCTACAGACACTGTGATGTATATTATAAAGGTTTAAATTATAGTTTTTAGTCAATAGAGCACCAAGAGATGCAATCTTTAACAGCGTATGACAACTGCCTCCTAGAAAGGCCCCCTATGAGTTACAGGGTAATTCTCTTAATTTCTAGCTGTGCTCAGCACTGACTTTAGCACACTGATAGGAGCCCACAGCAGCCACAGTCACTGCACCCACAAGGTTCATTGTCATGAAGGTGGGCTGTGCTGGCAGGGACAAAGGCAGACACGTGGCTCCACTGGTTTCTTTCCCTCTGAGTTTTACTCAACTTGAAATTCTTCCTCTACGTCTCTAACTCTACTCTTCTAATCAATATGATTAAGCATGCCCCTCATGGCTTAATTTGGAGTGTACTGGTGGGCACCAGTCCCAGTACATAAGAATCTATTATTTGATTTGTCAGGCATGACAAATCCTCAGTGTACAACCACTGTGACTCTAACAAAATATCAGGTAAAGCTTTATAATGCCCATTCTACAAAATTCATGATGCATAATGGTAAATGACATGAAACTCAGCATGTGGGGCAGTAGAGCACTCTGAAACTTGTGAACAGTCAGCAAACACAAACTTCAGTGGTCCAGCTGAGGAATGCATTTAGTGCAGACAGCTCAGTGTGAGCTGCAGGTTGTGCTCTGGGTGTTGGGAAATGACACCAGCCCCAGGCAAAAGGCTGTGAACTGGTGCTGACCCTTTGCACAGGAGAGAGATCTTTGGGGCCAGCCAGGAGAGCGGGTACTCAGAGACACAGCAGGAGCCAAGGACTCAGCAGGAGGGCCTGGACTGTCAGCAGGACTGCCTGGAGCTTATACTGCAAGGGTATAAAATATAAAAGCCCAGGGTGTCCTTTGTTCGGAGTCCCTCCTCAGAGGCACCCAGCTTGAGTCGGTTTTGTGTTCTGCACCTTGATACTTAAAGTATTCAGATGTCTGAGACCCTGTTACAGGAACCCGGGGGTTGAGCCAGTAAGGAAACCTTGTCTGGCTGTGTGAGCCTTGCTGCAAAGGGGCTTCAGTCCCAGCAGTGAAAACCTCAAGTGGTGAGAATGTGACTGCCAGACTGCTTCCTGAATGGTCAAACAGGAAACCTTCCTTAACAGTCTAACAGATGTTGTTTATGTTTATGAGTCAGTAAAATGAAAATTAAGATACTAATATTTCATTTAATATTTCAGTTGTTCTGTTGAAGCAATACTTACTAATTAAAGACATCACTTGTTCAGATTATTGTCAAAATATTTATATAGTTAAATCATGTACTACAGTCCCACAACAAAAAATATACAAATTGCCCGTTACACTAGAACACAAGGAACTGTTTAGAAAGCAAAATATATTTGCTTTATTTTTCTACTGTGAAAGCATAAGGTTTACAAACTTATTTCATGACCCTAAATTGCTTTAAGTTAATAAATATTTCTTTCAAAATCAGCAGGACTCCTGACTTGCTCAGCTGCTACAGGTGCAAGTGGTTACTAGGGCAGGGTCAGAGTAACAGGTACGTTAAACTTCCCACCGGGAAAGCCTTAAGGTTATCTTTGGTCAAAAGCCAACTTTTCCAGAAAGAAAAATTTCCACTACTCTTTGTAGCTATCTTATTTTTCGCCAATGGCTTTCGTTTCCCATAGGCTCCTTCATGCTGGCCTCTCTACAAGACGGGGAGTTTGGGGATAAAATGCTTTTATCTCCATTCACACTTCTGGAAAGGAAAATGCCTTCATGTGGGGCAAGGCTGTGTATCTGAAGGGCAGAAACCATTCAGAGCAATGGGCCTACTTTGTTCTTTCTTCTATTCCATTTTTGAAATCTGGTTCAAGTCACGGATTATTTCCTCCAGTCCCCCAACTGGACCTACAGTCACACAGTACTCCATGCCAGTCCTAGCAAACCTACATGGCAGCCAGTAAATGGTTTAAAAGCAGAGAAAATTTGTGCCTGGCTAGTTTGGTTGGTGTAAGCATTCCCAGAAACATGTTAATCTTTGCAAGTATGAGCAGAAGGAGCACAACTTTCACACAGCCTTTATTAACCTTAAGATCTTATTTTCCCAAAGTATTTACAGTTACTTCACTGGAGGTGCCAAACTTGCATCAGAGCCAACAACTAGGTTTAGGGTAAGTCTAACATACACACTTGTATGCCTTCTTCTGTACACATACATACACACATAAATATATATATATATGCACATATTGCTTTTTATAGCTAAGTTCTTTTTCTAGCAGAAACTGCAAAAATAAACAGAAAAAACTCCATATATTCTAAAATACCTAGTATAAAAATAAACAAACAAAAGAAACAAAATTAAGCCTCTTGCATTTCCCTGCTCTAAAATTTACATACTCACTTTGCAAAATCCTTTAGTGTATAGAAGTACTAAAATGACATTAGTTTTGCAAACAAAGGTGCACCACACAGGATAAAAATTCAGCTGATCTCCAATACATGGAGAGAAACATTACCTGGAAGATCTACTGCCAAACTGGTAAAAAATGGTACCCAGTTTGTCTGGGCTAGATGGTTTTTCATTCATTGTACATACAAATGATCATGCAAATTCTCATTGAAACCCATCTAAGCAAAATGAACAGAACAAAAGAATGACTTACCTTCCTCCACTATTTCCACAACTTTACGGGACTCAGAATACAGATTAGGGGCTAACTTTTAGCTTTACGAAAACCAAAACATTTTGAAAGATTACTTTTGACATGAGGATTAGGATCACATCTGCTTTGCTTCCAGTTGAGAGCAAGCCTTGAACTTCCTCATACAGGTGTGTAACCTGAACATAACCACTTCTGAGGTGGTCTGGTAGACCAAGTAGCTACTACCATTTTCAATGAAACAAAACAAATCAGTTTGCTCTGCACTGGACTTGGCAGACTTCTTGTCTTCCAAGCACTTTTTTTTGGCTTCCTCAGGCATCTGGGGGACATGCAGACCACAGACCAGATGTTTGCTTGAATTAGCTGGTCAGCTGAAACTGATTGATGATTTCATGCTCTGATAGTAACTAGGTGTTCTTTATCCTAAACATGTATTATTCAACAACAGTGAAAAACATCCTTTATACTATGATTCTCATCGATCTATAATTAAGCAGTTGCAAGGGATAAACTTTTTTTCCATAGTGGCCTAGCTTATGAAACATTCTGCAATCTCTTTCGATGTCTTTGGAGGTGTCTTTGACTATCTTTGCTCCAAGGGCCAAAGCCTTCTTAACTCAGGACCGGTTGCTATCTTCCTTCCACACTCCACTTCCAACAAGCAACTCATCACACCTCTCCTTTCTGACCCATTCTCCTGGTGAGCATCTAGCGAAAACCAGGAGCTGCACACACAGCTGGAAGTCTGAAGGAGTGGAAAAATCATCTCAACAGCCACACCACTCCACCAAAAGATTGTTGTCTGCACTGGGTGGCAAGTATCTGCCTTTGAGCAGTGCATGACTGCGTTGTGGGTTTTAGCAAAGCCAGACTGGAGCAGTGCGCTGTTGTGACTTGAATCCTTGCACCTCTGGCAACTCCCCATGACTATCACCTCACCTGAATGAGCACCTGTGGACTGCTGTGTTCCTGACATGAACTTTTATTCCGTAATACCTTCTTTTCTGTCTTGCCATGGAGCCGACTGCCGATTCAAAACACAGGAAGAGTTAATTTGCAGTCTAAAGTATACAAAAATGGATTTTGTTGTAAGTATTGTTGCTTATTATCACCAAATCAGAAAACAGGAAGCAAAATAACAGGTCTGTTAGCATATGCTAGAGAAGAAGCCAGAAAACAGTTGATTTGTTCTACTATTAGTTCTGAAGTAACAGTGGATGTCAAAACCTAAAAAAATGTATTTCCATTTTTAAGTAAAGTGTTCATTACCTTTAACTGAACATGATGGTTCATTTTAAAAGCATTTATCTGTTCACCCATACTGCAATTTAAATGGAAATATTTTTACAGGTCAGATAGTCCGCTTTTTTGACTGTAAAGCCAGGAACTATAATTTCTTGAAGCTTTCTACATTTTTCTGGAAAAAGCATTAATTCCTCAAAAAAAAAGAGGAAAACATTAATTGTCCAGGTCCACCACAGAAGTCCCACTTCTTTTCTGTTCCCTAAAGTAAAGCAGCTGGAACATTAGATATGTAAGCAGCACCCTAAATTGCATTTCTTTGTTCTAATTCTGATATGTACTATCAACTAATAATGCACATCCCTGTTCATTAGTGCTCCGCAGTAGGGTCACATTGGAAAGACCTCTTCATTACTCATGCACTGCTTGTCAGCACACAGGCTGGAGCAAGATTACTAATACATCTGTCTAATTTTACTGAGAATATCGATGTAAAATCAGTCTCATCCACTGTCTGCACAACCAGAAGCCCGCCCAATTGGAAAAAAAAAAAAGAAATCTTGTTCTTCTTATGAAAACTCCCAGATGGAAATGAGAAAAATATGCATGTGGTCTACTGTGCTGTATTTGTAGCCTGCAATAGTTATCCAATGCCTTTATTTCAGAGATTACCACATGTAATGCTGAAAACTAAAATTCCACAAAGGAATGCGTGCCAATTTTGTACAGGAAAAAAATAAGGGAAAACAAGAAGAAAATGCCTATCCTAGTAGATTTTCTGATATGATTCATAACACAAGTAACATAAATCCTCTCCCCAACTTCTATTTTAGCTTGCATTAAGAAGTTTTGCTTCCTTTTTAATGGCTTTTACAGAATAAATTCCTGTTAAACATTAATTAGGACAATATTTAGCACTGAATATGAACATCTGTGGTGATTCTAGTTGCTTTCTGCTGCTTCAAAATAATCCAGTAAAAGGCCCCCAATATTCAAGCAATTTTCTCACCTATCATGGTTATCTTTCGAATTAGGCAGTGTGATAAAATACAGAGAGGAAAAAAACACAGGGAAAATAAATCTAAATGATCTAGTAACACTGAGTTGTCATAAGCATTATTTCTTGTTCTCTGTTAAGTGGTGTAAACAGTGGAGAGTAAAGCAGGAGAATGGCTTTCTATTGTTTCTCAAGGAAAGCAGTGTTCTAATAACTCTGGTAGAGAACAGCTACCTGTAACACTACAGGGTTAGACGTCTACATTTCAGCTGAGTCCTTGCTCACTCGGCTTCACTGTCTTTCTTCACTGACGTAACATAAAAAATTGTCCCCACTTACTAAATCATTTGCAATTTTTGACCATTCATACGGGCATTGTAATATCCTTTAAAATTGTTCTGGGCTTACTTATCACAGAACTAAAATTTCCAAAATGAAGTCTTCAAACATTTCCTATGTTTAAAAAATTTAGTGCAGTGGTTTCAGGAAAAGAAGTCACAGATATTACAGACAATTTTACTCTGTCATTTTGATCTTTTTAATCAAATGCCACCTCTTCAAAGGACTTTGACAAATCCAGTGTCCTCAAGAGCTAGTTGTTCCACTTGGATTTTGATTGACCGAGCAGTCACAAGAATCATAAGGGGACAGGGAGTGCTGTAACTACTTCATAGCTCTGTAACAGGTCTAATTTTTGACAGTTAACTCTTTATTTTGGGAATTCAATATGACTCGATATTGTAGTACTACGGCCTGTGATAGTCCATGCAATGTACCAAGGAAATACATTGGTTCTTTTATTATTTGCAAGACCAGAGTACACCAGTGAGTGCTACAACACAAATTATTGTCATTTGAGGCTTCTAAAACAAAATTACACTTTAAATGAGTTTTCCAAAGACGTAGGAGAGAAACTGTCCAAATAACTTATTTTCACTTTGTTTGAAATTCTGCAAATGTAATCAACATCTTACGAGGATGGTGATTTTTTTCTTTTGACAGTAAAACAACCAGAAACATATCTGAAAGTTAAAAAATCTTCTCCTGTGTTTGAGTAATTTTGGAATTTCACTGTTTTACACCAAATTCAAAGTAGTTTTCAAAACTAAAATGTCGAATAATAAACCTAGAAACTGGTATTTAAATGTATCTAATTTGAAGGAGATGAGAGACACAGTGAAAGAACATCATTTCACACATACAAAATCTAAATGGATTAATGAAAGGTATCAATAGCAACAGATCTGCATGTTTGGTTAATGATATTATGGAGGAAACATTTTGTCTGGTTTAATCAAAGCTTGATGCAGCTTTCTGCATAAACTCCAGAAAAGCAACTGCCAGTAGCTGAAGATTTGACTCCTTCTCATTCATTTCATAACTTAGAACAGGAAAGACACTGTAGGTCATGGATATGATGTGTCCCTGTCCCCCTTCCCACACCAGGATGCTGAGAATTCCAGGAGGATACACAAATTCAGAAAGGCATTAGGCAAAGTCCTGAAAGATAGATAAACTGGTTGAATAAGTCACCATGGGATGGATAATCACACCGGCTCCAGAAATCTCTGCATCCTGGTAGAAATGGCACAGGTCATAGCACAACTATTCTCATGTACCAGTGTGCCGGAACTGCTTTTTTTACTTTCCTGTTTGTCTCATGGCATTAAATCCTTTCCATCTGCTTTTTGCTTTCTTTTGGTATCTTGTTCGAAAGAGTCCACATTAAAAATAAGCCTGCTTCACAGGTCTCTAACTCTGGGTGTGGAGAATACTCTTCAAAATGAAACCCAAACCACCGAAAATGAGAATTTGACAAAAGAAAAGAATTAAGAGCCAATGTAAATTCAGATAAATGTCAATGAACTCAATCTAATTACTTTTGTATAAAGCAATTTTCATTTAAACAAATACAGTCTAACAAAGAGAAGTGTAACATCAAAGGCCAACAGTACCATGTCTTGCTTTTTTTGTTTTGTTGGGGCTTAAAAAAAAAAATAAATTAGCTACTGCCTCCACCGTGCAATGCAGGCAGAATTTTGGTATTCTGGGACTGTGAGTGCAGTTCTGGTGGCAAATAATTTGAATTATGTTTCAGGGGCTGCAAGTCACCAGACACTCCTAAGAATTTTGTGTTACTGAAAAGTAATAAAATAGAGAGGAAATTGGGCTGACACAATTCCGGAACTACAGAAATGCAGCTGACAGACCTCGGCTCTTATCAGTCTTTGACAGGTGCATTTAGGTATTCTAGGGTTATTGCTCTCGGACCTATTAACCTCTACTGAGCCCAGATTTCGCCTCTTACAGCCAAGATCATGCAGGGATACTTGGGGCATGTAATTTAATAGAAACCTCCAGAAAGGACATAGTTTCTCACATCCTCAATTTTTCTGCCACCCTCAAAAATCTCCTCACAGGATAAAGAAAAAGTTTTGCTTTATCTCCTAAGCATAAAGAAGCAGACACTGCATGCCAGGATGGCAACAGAACTGCTGTATTTCCCTATTAGTTGTTTCCTTTGCAGGCTGCTTCTTTTTCAGGACTCCCAGACAACCACAGCATGTAACTGTGGACTTGGAAACATCTACATTAAGGGCAATTCTACTGAAAAAGGTAACGACAGATAGCACCATGGATTTTATTTTTCGACCTCTTTTATTCCTGACCTCAAAAAGTCCAGTTTCCAGCTGCCAGCTATGAAAATATCTTTTCCTGCATCATCACTGTTATAAAAAAGCTCAGAAGATGAAAAACAACTTCTTGGTGTAACTATGCACCACAGGACTTGGATTATACCCTTGAGTCCCGTGGCACTGCCCATTGCCTTCAATAGGACCATTATAGTAATGGATGCAAAAGTAGCAAAGAACTCCACAGATGCAGCACTAACATTCAGAGATGAGACACCAAGGCTTTTTCTCTCCAAAGTTTTGAATATATAGGGTTTGGCCGAGATAAGGTTTTGGCCAAGATCCAACTCAGGGAAGTTTGTAAAAGAATTGAAAAGAGATTCTGGTATTCAGCCAAAGCCTCTAGTTACTACTAGTTCTGAGGCTGGCTTCCTTATTTTAATATTCAATGCATATTTTTCATTTCTTGCATGGTACCCCAGAGTACAACAGAATTGCTTTAGCCTCTAGGGAGAGAAGTACCTCACCTGAAAGAAACTGAACAAAATTCACAGAATCCTAAAATCACAGAATTTTTTGTGTTGGAGGAGACCTTTAAGATCACTAAGTTCAGCTATTAACCAGTTTGTCTTGAAAAAAAAAAAAAAAGGAATGTGCCAGACATCCAAACAAAAAGAAAAAAACACTAGTACTCTTAAGGTCATCAACTAAATCACTCCACAGTAATTTAATGATGTCCCTAAATGTGCAGTAAATACCTGTAGGTACCCTTACACTCTTTAGAAAGGTCTGTTTTACACAGAGATATCAGGTAAATAAATCAGTTCACCAGTTCTGGGACGTAAGACTCCTACCCCCACCTGGGAAGGGGAAACCCATAATGCTACCTCGTCCACTTAGATACCTAGCATTTCAGCAAGTCTGTAAAAATTGCCTTGGCATATGTAGAGTGCAAAACAAAAGGTTTGGGGAGGTGACTATACACAGGTGGTATTTGCCATTTTGGGAGGGTCACATGTCCCCGTGTGTCAATTCACTTCGCTAGCTCCTGGAATAGACAGAACATCATCACTGCACCATCCTGCCATGTGGTATCATCACAGCAGTCCTCTGATGCTCACTGACAATGCCAAATCCTGGTCTTGCCTCATGACAGTGCTCTGTGGGACTCGGTGTTACCAACTCAAGCTGACAGTGAGAACAGGACTCCCCCAGCACTACAAAATTATAACTGTACAGGAAGAGTCAGTGGACACAGTGGAGTAACTGTCCAACCCTGCTTGCTACGGTCTCCTGTCTGCACTTTATTACCTACTGAGGGTAATAGGCTGTTAGCTAAGGAGAGCAGTGCTATTAATGGGTTCTGTTACAATATAATGCTTCGTTAACAGAGCTCTCAAAGAAATCAACAACTTCAAAACTCCCATAATCAATCCAATTTAATCTGATATATGCTCTGTCAAATTGCATTTCAAAAGGCTTTTATAATACCGAAATTCAGTTATCTAATAACAGCATTAGCAATGTTAATTTTCTAATCAGAACGCAAAATCATTAATTAACCATGCCTTCTTTAACTAAAAGAAGCTGCAGTTCCTAATCAGTAACCCTACAAATCCTTTGATGTTTATGCATAGAAAGGGTACATTCTCCTCTGGAAATACCTGTGAGGCTTTCATTAGTGCTGGTGTTTACACTGGACACAAACTTGGTTCCCTGCTTCCGAGCCTCTCCCATCCTTCCCTCTCTTGCCATCACCTACAGCCACAAGAGCTGCTGCTCAGTAGCATGAGCGGCACTGCCGGGTGGTCCTCGATTCCTGGAAACAGCACCCAGTCATCCAAAGACACCTCAGGTCTGTCCCAGCAGTGCAAAGATGTTGGTTTGCCACCCTGTCTAGCCCGTCCTTATATTAGCTCAGCGGTACATGGAAGAGTGTGTAATTGTAACAGGATTGGAAGCATGCCCCAGAGTAGGAATGGCAATTTTGCCTCAGGTAAAGGATCCACCTATCTCCAGTAGTGTCCAGAAGTGAACAGTTCCCCTGAATACTCTCCCCAGCACTCAACTATTTATATTTACAGCTCCTGGGTCTTTCTGAGTGGTTTGGACTCACGGATCTCTGCCAGTGCATAGCTAATCTGAACCTGAAACCATGCAAACTGTTTGCATTCCCATTTTTCTGCAGAAAAAGGTCCCATAGGACTACCACTTGTCATGCAAAAACCACATCTGTTTGTTGTTTCATTGTTTGTTTGTTTTGAATCTGCTGCTTAAAAACTTTGTTAGGGAAATGCAGAAAAAATACATGAAATAAATAACTTTAATTTACACCATTATTACTTAAATCCCAAAAGTTCATTCCACTCTCTGGAAACAATGGTTTCCCTATTCCAGTTGTTATTAAAAAGTCAGCACAGACATAAATTTTCCTTTAAAAAAGCCCAACAACAAACAGAGGAATTATTTTCAGAATATTTTCTCAGGCAAAGATTAATGCGTGAGAAGCTTACACTACGTATTTTATAAATTATTAAAGAAGTTAAAAACAGAATAGTAAAACAATAGCTCAGCAAATGCTCTTGCCATTTACAGTCAGGGAATTAATTTTCCAGGGAAAAATTGTGCTCCATGCTCCAGGAATATATCCCTTAAACCTGACGATAAACCAACTAGCAATTGTATATCCCACACTAAAATTAAATGACAGCTTTAATGTTACTAGGGAAAATAAAATGTATTGCTAAGGCTATAAACTTGTCCATGACAACATTGGAAGATAAAAAACAAGAACGTATGCACAATTTTAAATTTATTTTCATAATAACAGTTTGCCATGTAACAGTTTATTTGCTCTTTAAAAAAATTCCTGTTTTTCAGACAGAGCATTTACAGAGAATAAAGACAACCAGAAAACACAACCATCATGACATTTCCTACACCTATATCTAAATAAGTAAATGGCTCTCAGACTGTGCTCCATCTGTCAAGAAGCTAGTGAGGGAATTTAGTTCCTTCCAATCCTGCTGGCAACTGGTTCCCTAGCCTCAAGCAAATATTTCACTTTGTTTTCCCCATTTGTAAAATATTTGCGCTTTGGCCTGAAGAACAATGAAATGTTCTGAATGCCTTATTCAGCTAAGCATTTCAAAGTATGGTTAACTTTATGCATACGCATAACTGCAATGACTTTGACATAACAGGATTTTTTTAAAAAGCACAAAACCCAGTTTTTCTGAGATGAGCCTGAAGAACATCTGTAACTTGTGTTTTAAAGTAGAATTGCTAAAACCATATTAGATGGATCATACAGTAATCATTATTTTTACTTGTAGCTTGGCTGTCAAGTACTTTTACTTTTACCTGATAGGGCGTAATTTCTTTCTGAAGTATAGAAGTGCCCCCTTAAACTCTCAGATATGGGGAATAGGAACATGCCCTGACACGATTATACCATTGATTTCCTTCTCTTCAGCTTTTTTGTGTATTTTCAGTCT
Source organism: Dasyornis broadbenti (assembly GCA_013397935.1). Taxonomy (NCBI): domain Eukaryota; kingdom Metazoa; phylum Chordata; class Aves; order Passeriformes; family Dasyornithidae; genus Dasyornis; species Dasyornis broadbenti. The sequence goes on from VZRN01000227.1 coordinate 379,633, forward strand.
TAAAAATAGCAGATCATTGCTGATGAGAACATCGAGATAAAACGAAATTTCTGTGTTTGGACCATACAGGAATAAACTGTTGGAAACTGGACCTCAAGTCATTTTGCCATGCTATTTGCCTAGGAGATGCCATTGCACACACCGCATACATGGCTGAGCATTGAATCTTTTTGAAGTTTGTAGCTATCCTGGAAACTATAAAAGAAGTTAGTTTTGGCTGATTTTATTTATTTTACAAAAAAAAAAAAAAAAAAA
>VZRN01000227.1:379946-398925 GCA_013397935.1 Dasyornis broadbenti
AAAAAAAAAGAAACAAAAATTGATGATTAAAGTCACTTCACCAAACTACTGATTCTGTAATCGGCTGAAGCCATTTATGTGCTTCAGCAGAAACCCATCTGACCTTTTTTTCCAGACAAAAGAAACTGCCTTTGACATTCAGTGATTCAATTAGGAGAAAAATTCAGCCCTGTTTTTCAGAAAAGTGAGAACAGCATCTCCCATTAGCTTTCTGACTGATGGAAGAGTGTGTGCTCACATCACACCACTCCTGGAAATAAGGCACCAAATGCCTGATGAGTAGAAAATGAAGGAATCATAGACTGGGTGGAATTGGAAGGAGCCTGAAAGACTGTCTCATTCCAACCCCTGCCATGGGCTGTGATGCCTTCCACTAGACCAGGTTGCTCAAAGCCCCATCCAGCCTGGCCTTCAATACTTCCAGGGATGAGGCGTCCATAACTTTTCTGGGTAACCTGTTCCAGTGCCTCATCAGCCTCAAAGGAAAGAACGTCTTCCTAATACTGAATCTAAATCTTAGCATAGCTAGCAGGAGGACCTGCTACAGGACTGCTGGCCACCAAGGTGAGACTGACTGGTCTCTAGTTCCCTGTGTCCTCCTTTTAACCCTTTATGAAAATGGAGGTTATGTGTCCCCTTTTCCAGTCAGTGGGAACTTCACTGGACTGCCATGACTTCTTAAGTATGCCTCTGAATATCATTTTATAAGCGGGTATTTCCACAGTAGGCTATGGGGTATCTGGCTTTTTTTGACTTTTAAAAATTACACATACCTTTTTCATTTGAAAACATCCCCTCCCATCCATGAATTACAGTCCCAACTAGATTGCATGATGTACAGTAAAATAAGTTCGTGGCCCTGGAAGTTTGTGCTCCCCTAGACTCTCCATGGAGCCATGGAGCCTCCCAGCCAAGCCCTGATCCAGACATTCAAAGAGCTACTACATTTAGGAGCAAGGTAACATATATTTGACACTAAGCCTACACACGAATAGTCATAGTATTAAATGCCATTTTCATCCTAAGTGTCCAAAGACACCTCCACAAGAAAAAAGGCTATTATGAACAAACAAAGAATTTCCATCTTCTATCTCCCACAACACCTTTCCTTTAAAATGGTATTTCAAGCCACGGACATATATACTGCAGAGGTGCCATTTATTCACCTTTAAGTTTAAAGCATTCCTACTTATAATAATTATCTCTAATGATCTAAAATTATGTACTCATCATTTTCTTGTAGCTGATTACTTCTCCAAAGCCAGCCTGATGGTTAGGCAATAGTGTGCTCTGCTATCTAGAGTCAAGCTACAGTTGAGTACGTGATATACTGAATATAGATTGCACTTCTCACATGCCACCTTTAATTTAGCCTGAAAAACAAGTGTTGACGCAGGCGATTATAAGTTAACAAGAGAAAGACTGGGAAAAGTTCATTACCTAAACATGGTTTTATGTCATTAAATCAATGACATATCATCTATCATATCGCTCAAAATTGATAGGCAATTCCTGGAATATTTATCATTAAATCAGTTAAATTTATATGTTCAAGAGCAAATGGAATGGACATGGTTAAGAATTATTTTATTTAATACATCCAAAGTTTAAATGGTTGCTATTAACTAGAGAAATGTCTGCCACAGAATATACACAACATCATCACTGATCCTGTAGCTTTTGCATTCGACAGCTCACATTGTACTTAAAGCTCAGTTTCAGAAATTCTGAACATTTGTGATGGATGTACATTTGTCCTATTTCCAGCCCCTCTTCCTGGAATGACTTTGAGAGTTCAAGAAAAATAGCTGCAGCAAGACAAAATGGAGGAAAGAGAAATTCTACACATTCTACTCTAGCATCTATTATCTGTGCACCATCTTCAATTTATCTTTCTTGCACTGCAAAGCCAGCCCCATCTATTTGTCTACCTCCTATTAATGAACTATGAACATACCTGATAATTAAAATCCAGTATTTACAATTCTGGCTGTGCAGTGGCACAATGTGTGATTCAAAGCTGTCGCTCTGTGTTAAAAGCAAGGTATGCACATCTCCAGGTCTCTGGCAGCATTTCAAGATGTCTTGCTAGAAACACTTAGCAGACATGCTCTTATGACATGGCCACAGTGTATTAACCCTGAAGAGCAAGGAAAAAAACCCACATAATTTCAAGGCATACAAACAAGCACTAGTTATTTTGCTTATTAAAAAGTCTGAAAGTTTTCCTCTGAAATAACCTATTTTTGGAGTCACTTATATTCACCTTAGTGGCTGCAATCGGGTTTTTATAGGCAGAACTCCCTGCAGTAAGCCTGAGGCTGATAATCAGCATTTATAGGCTCTTACCTCTACGGGAGAAATGCTGATGCCCTGTCCAGCCCCGCTGCCCAGCCACCCTCTCCTGTGGGGCTGTAGGTGGGCAGCTCCATGTCTGGAGCCCAGCACCTGGCAGGCAGCCATGGAGGTGAGCACTCTCCGGCTGGAGCTCAGGGCGGGTCTGTTCCATTACTCTCAAAGAATTGCAGGCCCCCCCCCGGCTTTTGTACAATTTTATCAGATTAACCTTGTCCCCATCCGATGAACAGCCCTGCCTGTCACGTGAGTACCACATCCCTTCCCAGGGCCCAGCTGGGATGGAGCAGCGGCTGCAGACATGCCGGCATCCCACAGTGAGGGGGTGCCACAGCCCTGCGTGGGAGCACTGACACATCTCTGGTGCCTGTGAGGCAGCAGCTCCTCCGCAGGGCAGTAATGACCCGTGAAACAGCATCAATCCAGCACAACACCTGCTCCGGTGTGCCTCGCTGACATGGAAAGTACCAGCTCTGCTCACATTCACCCACTTTGGAGTTTTCATTTTTTGGTGAGATTTATACAGGTGAGTCTTGGTTATTGGTTTTGAATGGGAGATAAAACAAAACAAACAAAAAACCAACATCAAAGCCAAACCATCATCCCAAGCATATCTGAAAGACCACACCTGAATGCTCACATCTCTTGCTCACGTTTGAGCACAGCACTAACCCTGTTCTTACAAAGACTTGCATGGTAGAAGGACATGTTCTGGCGCCTCTGCAGAAGGACTTTCCTTCAAGTCGCAGTTGGTCTTTTTGACTAAAGAATGTGGAAAACACAGATGGCAGGTGGGACAAAAATCATGAAATATATAAATATATATATATAAATCATCCCTGATAGTTGGCAGGTTTCTTTCATAACGCTCGGTGGATGTGATGGCCCAAGAGAGAAGGGAGAATGCAGGCCAACACCACATCCAGCAGTTCACTGGGACTTGACTCCACTCATTTCCAGCTGCCTGTTCTTGTTTTTCCAGGGTGCCCTCATTACTGTCCACACCCAAGAGAACTGCTGTAACCTCTTGAGATCCAGAGTGTGCTCTGGGCAACACCACAGACAATGACAGAGGAGCAAGAGGCGCAGAACAAGCTGAAAATCACTGCCATCCTGTGAGCATGTGGAGTGGGACAGAGGTGACTCACAATGTTTTCATGGTGCACGTGCACATCCCTCAATATTAGAGAAAAATAATTAAGTTGAAATAGATAAGGACAGCACCTAAAATACAGTTAAATATACTAGCTGCTGCTCAGGGACAAATTTCACTTTGGTTTTACATCTCTGCAAATTCTGAAAATTGCCTTAAGTCTCTGAAATGTCTCTGGCTTCCCCACCCTGGGAGGGACAGCAGAGCACTGAGCCAAAGATTTGCCCCGGGAATTTCTAGCTGCTCATTTTTTTGTTCTCACACTGGGTGCTCTAAATAAGCAATTGGATGAATATTATCACAGAGTTATTATTTCTGTCATAAATTTTCAAAACTACCTATGTGAATAACTGTAAGCCAAAGTCCTTCAGGGACTGTCATAAATCCAAAAGCTGTCTGAGTGCTAGATTTAGTATTTTGAACATTGAAGTGGCTGAAAGTAGTGCAAAAATACATGCACAGAAGGACAGCTCTCTATCAGCAGCACACATTCAGACAGCCTTCTGGGCAACAGTTTCAACCAGAAATTAACAATTTGGTCTAAGTAAATTAACTCCCATCCAGGCTTCCAACAGAGTACTGGAATTTGCTCTGCCCGGATGTGCAATGCTTAAAGTACCTTAAAGTATCTTCCTGAAAAGCTTCTCCTAAAGGTTTACAGTTCTCCATATAAAGCCAAAACACAGCATTTTAAAGGTATTTAAGTGTTTTATAGAGCTTTCTCTACATATAGATGGAAGAAACTAAGTAAGGTATTTTTGCATGTATCTGCCCCTGAAGCTCAACCTAAGACACCATCCCAAAATGCTGCAGCGCAGCCTCAGTGACCTGTCCCCATTATCCCAAACCTCCTTCCTTGGGCACGAACACTGTCAACCAAGAGCATCATTTGAAACACAAGTAACAATCCTAAAAACCAGTCCGAGCTCCAAAAAATTAATCTGGGCAGGGGCTCTACTGGATGAAATGTAGATACAGAAGAAAAAGGCCCCAGGAAGGACGGGGTTGTCAGCCATCTTCTGCTCACCTCATATCCTTTGCAAAGCCAAATGGAGATGGAATTACTTGGGTAAACACAGGAGTGGCAGAAACAAGATACTCCAGCAAACCTCTGCTGCAATCCTTTGGGGCCACCGTAAGGTGTTACAATTTCCAGGGGATTACAGCCAAACAGACCTAAGGGACCAAAACATCTGGTTTGGTGAGGATGAAGAGAGTGAGAATTATTACAGTATAACCTCTGACGTTGCCTTCTCATACAATGATGATGGCTGTTGGTAAAAGCGCTTCATCCAATGTGGCACTGGGAATGGCCACATCCAGGCTTCCCTTGATGGAGGTCTACTGTGGGTTACAACCGGCTATACAGGGAGCAGAACTGTGCTACAGCCTGGATTTTAGGAAGCCTGAGCCATTATTTTCTCTCTAGAAGTCCAGCATCACGATAACCACCACATTAATGGAAGTGACAAACAATTCTTTCAGTCATCCATGCTACAGACGAAGGGAGAGAGTCTGCTGTGTTCCTATCTTCTGATGGGTTTTGAATGCTTCCACCTCTGTCTGCTGAGAGAGGTGAGAAAAAGGGGCAGATTCCCACTAAAAGTTGGAATTGTTCTGTATTCTCAATGCGGAAAGTTATAGGCTACATCACCAAAAAAAAAAAAAAAAGAAAAAAAAAGACTCAAAGCCTAGGATTCTTAATCACCTTGCTATTTTTGTCTCAGTGAAAAAAAAACATAGCACCAGTTTATTATGGTCATATACCATAAGGAATTTATCATCACCGCAGCACTAACAATAGGTACAGTGTTTTGAAAGCTTGACACTGAACCTTATAATTTTAGTTAAATGTGAACCACTTTTATTGGGTCCAAGAAAAGGCCCCAGGAGATTATATTTCACTAGAAAGAAATTGCTACCTTGCTGTGCCAATAATCCAACAGTTTGCAGACAATACTTTCATAGACAGTACCAGATAGGAAGGCAGTACATTATTGTAATGCACATCTTAAGAAATCAACAGGCTTAAAGCTATACCTGTGTGTTACATTTTTGGTGGCACACACTTCACTCTCTTAACTAGTACTGCTAAGACCTACCTGATGTGCAGCCAAGAAAGGAAAATATCTTATGTAAGCATGCTCCCTCTGAACTGGAGAGATTACCCTTTAATGTCTCCTGTCTTTTATAGGCACAGGAGGAAAAAAACTTCTTCATGGTGCTGATTCCTCTCACTCACATTCTCTTTCATGACTTCATTTGTGCAGTCGATCCCTCACAGCCATGAATAGGAAGGTGGCAGTACAGCCCTGCTTTACCATATCAAATATAAAGGAGCAGGAAGGTGAGGCCCTGGAGAGCAGTTTCTCAAGGTGATGCTGCTGGCAGGGGATAGCCACACTTTTTCAAAGGGGTAACATTATGCTGGATCTCATTTTAACCTCACAGACACTATATAAGTGCAAGGAACTGCCATAATTATTATTATCCTATTATTGTAATTGCTCAAAGGATTTTCTGCTAGTCTCTCATTTAGCATACTATGTGAAAGGCTGACAAAGAAAATGTGATTAAGGTGTGAAGCTCTGGTGTCTGCCACCTGTTCTGACGTGCAGAAGATTCTCATCGTAAACAGTAACTGAAAGAACGATGGGCTTTCTGGTCCTTTCATCAGGAAATTAAAATACAGTAGTGCTTCAACATCTGTTAGAGACCAAGAAAAGAATGGAGGGAAGCAATCCAATTCATCTGCATGAACTGTTTTTTGTGGTATAGCACCACCACTCCCTCAAGATATTGAAGTATTGGCCATGATGAAGTCCACGTCAGACTGGAGGGAGTAAGACAGAGATGGAAACAGGCACAGTTTTTCTGAAGTCATATAAGGCTGTAATTTCTTTTCTGTTTGTAACCAATAAGCAAATGTTTTATACTCTTTCCTTTTCCTTCCTTTCCCTGCAGTAGTTAAACTGACAGTTATCTGCAATCAATACATTACAGGAGCTAATAAGCTGCTGTGGCCTCTGGTGCTGAACCCAGAAGCCACAACAGCCTGTCCCTAGCTGTGGGGTAGGATTGGGACATTATGACCGCTTCTGGGCTGCTGGGATCCTTTTCAGTGGTGCAGAGCTTGGGAAGCACCATGTCAACTGCTTCCACTGGTGCTGCTTCTTGAATACTGTTCCCATTTTGTCATGTAAAGCTGAGGCATGAAACAATAAAATCCAGGGAGAGGAAGATGGCTGATGGAAGAGAACAGAATTTTCTGTGTCTCTTGGAACAGTATTTTTTAGTCTTATGCTCTTCTGTATCTTTTAACTCCTCCTGTGCTTCACTGGACATGTGGACTGGGTGTTACTTTCCCTTCTGCACCAAGCTTTCAGCTTGGCACAACCACGTTTACCTTAAAGTCTTTTAAAGTCATGTCAGCTCACACCAGCAATAATCCCTGGTTCACCAGCACCAGCCACACCTTCCTGCTGTTTTCAGAAACAGAAAATCCCCCATGCAGCAAGTAGTGCTTCATGTCAGTCCTTTCTCTGCTCTCTGAAACCTCTTTCCCCAACACCGAACAATGGTGTTTCTTTAATACACAGCTCCTGATGTATCTTGAACCCCTTCTCCCTCTCAGCTGAGGGTCAATGGTGAGTGAAGAGCAACTTCAGGTGCAAGATCTCAAACTCATTAAAGTCCTTACTCCAGGTAATTTCTAATTTCTGAGGCTGCAAAGGTGCCTGAAGAACCAGGGCAGACCCATCTCCCACTTGGGCTCCAAATCATCTCACGCAGCACCTGCCGAAACCTTATCAATTATCTGCTGCACACATGCATTTGCATCAACTGTGCCTATTATTGTTTTGAGTTATCTGAAAACACCTTTTCATTTTCCAGCTGATTTTAATGATAACTGAATAATAAACCATTTAAGTAACGCATTTAATGGATGGAGTGGCAGTAAGCACGACATTGTAAATACAGCTATTAGTATACCAATAATTAATTGTTGAGGTCTTCTTTTACTATTTGTCCCTATTTTAGTGACTTGCAGTATAAGGAAAGAAAGAGCTTGTCCTTTTTTATTCTTTCCATATGCCTTTGGTATTCAGAATAGTGCAACAGATCACCAAAGACAGCTATGGGAGCACTTCTTGTATTCCTTTATTCAGTCTTTTCCTGTCTGCAAATATTCTTGTGTTTTAAATCTCATTCATCATCATGTTTGTGTTCAGTCTGCAATCTCCTCCGACACACAAAGCAGAAACTAGGGATTTCCAAAGCTAAATTCATAACTCTTGATATCTTAAGCTAACAGCCCAAAGCCTCCAGGTGAAAGCAGTAATAGATTCACATCCTCTGTGGCTCATAGAAAGGGAAATATGTGTAACATATATGACCATTAAGTTGTACTTGTAGGTAGACGAGTCTGTGAATACAAATAATGGGGATTAGCATACATTTGTTAGCAAAAAAATGTACTTAATGGTCTTGGAACATATTTACCAAGCTTATATTACTATTGCTTCAAGCCACAGTCCCTGATATGGGGTTAGGAGATGTTTATTCTTATGAGAGGGAAAAAGCCCCACCATCTGTGTGCATCTGAAATATTTTTCAAAGGAACTTGAAAAAGGCCGCAGTAAGTCCTTCCATGTGGTGCCGTAGCCTAAGCCATGCTACTAAGGGCATCCCATACCACCCTTCTGTACTGGCAAGGCACAGTACCAACCACCCAGAGCAAGGGGCTCTGGGAGCTGCACAACTCTGACAACTGGATGAATATCATGCTGACTATGCTAGCTCTCTAAAGTAAAGATCAACAATAAACCCAGGAGACATTTTTTTTTTCTTGCCTACTCTGTATGGCTTCTACATTCAACACAGATAAAGACACTGGGTGACAGATCCTCATGATGTGTTGATGACGTGACAATTTACCTGTGAGTATTTTTCAGTCTTCAAGTCAGGACTGGATTTATTCAGAAATATTAAGATACGGATAAAGGTATTGAGGCAGGCTGACAAGCATCTTGATGGCCTGACTGGGTGATCAAAATGGTCCCATCTAGCCTTAGAATACAATAATCTGTCAACATTATTACATGCTATCCACTTTCCCGCCTATTTTGGTGACCTTTACTTTTTCTTCTTTGAAGCCATCAGACAACACTTCCTCCCCTAGACTGCTTTCACATCTTTCCTACATCATCTGTAAGGACCTGCAACTTGGATCACTTCCATGTGGTACTACTCCTGACCCTCCAGACACACACTTTCATGGGATATATGTAATCCTGCAACAGATGCCAATGGAGGTCCTCCCAATACACCTCTTGTGCTCTTTTCCTTGGACCTTTGCTTGTGCCTCCACACAGCAACTCTAAATATTACCTGTATAATAACATATCACAGTATTTCTCTGTTGCCTTTACCACCCAAAACAAGCACTGAACAAAGATAACAGTTTTTAAAAAAAGGACCTGAGAAAGAAAAACCCCTGACCAAACCTGTGTTTGAGGTCACACAAACATTAGATACAGAGACAGTGTTAACAGAGTGTGCAAACAGCCCCAAAAGCCAGATTTTTACTTGGCTTGTGCTTTCTACTTGGAGAAGTGAGAAAAACTCCTGAGTCAGTGAAGAGCCCATGACTATTGATTTTTAAAGGAAATTATCCTCCCAGCTGCAGTGTTTTTGAAAACTCCACTCTTAAACACTCTTCTCAGATTAAATGAATGGAAATTACCAAGGCTGAAGGCCTTTATTAGCAAACCTCTCCAGGACAGATCCACACAGAAAACCTGGAGGAAATCACTAAAACAAGATCCTACACTACGCTGCTGAGACTGAGGGTCTGTAAAATCTTCTTCCTTTATCTGCCCCATCAGCTTAGATGAGGAAACAAAGGGCTCAGTGTATTGATAGGCACATGCTATTTAAAAAATATCATAGATTTTTCTCCCGAATTCATCATGAACGTATCTGTGTTTGATAAAATTTTTCTCCCGTATACTCAGTGTTTTCCAGACCTTAACACAGTATCATCCACTATCTCACATTAACTAGTAGCGTGAAACATTTCAACTGTACATCAGGAATACTGAAGTAGAACAGGAAGCTTTTGGGGACAAATAATATCCTACATTTTGCACTTTCTTTGCTCTACAAGAATTTCCTCTCTTTCCCTTGTTTCTACCTTGAATACGCATTACATGAATTGCTTTACCCACTGGGAAAACAGATCTGACCCTGACATTGTGGTATCAGTGAAGTCTCTAACAAAAAGAAATCACAGAACGGTCTGAGCCGGACGGGGACCTTGAAGATCATCAACACTGAAGCATAACACGTTATGCTTCTGAGAAAGAAATTAACAAAACCAGAATATTTTTTATAATAATTCCTAATTATTTTGCATAATAATTTCTAATACTAACATATGCATCACCTTTTACACCACAATGTGAAAATGTAAATTCCATATCCTTGAAAACTGTGGCAAGCAAAGCATAAGTCTCAATTCTTTTCAGCAATTAACTCTACCTGTGAATTGTCCTAAACCAATTTGATGGCTATTCACTAGGCATACCTGAACTGTACAAAAAGAAGATGTGCAAATAAAAATTAAATTCCAATTTTATGGGTTTAAAAGTTTACTATGAAAATACACCACAGAAGCAACTGGAAGAGTATGCATGCAGATATGGCACAAGATCTATCCACAGAGGGTCTGAAAGTGAGAAATGAAAGAGTTGTTACGAGCAGTTAAATGATTATGTATTTTAATATGCCCTCACAATGTGTTTAAAGCATTTCCCCACAAATAATCTAATAAATAAGCTAGTGAAAAGTGTAAGTACATTTTCTTTCTCTTGGGCTGTATTTGTATTTACAGGAAAAAACACCTGCATGTTGGCCATGAATATAGTGACCGGTACTGGACAAGCCTGCATGTTTCAAGAACAATTGCTGCATATAAATACAACACTGAAATAGCCTATGGAACACTAGAAAACAGAGTCCAACTGACTTTCTTTGTAAACAGGCAATTATGTACCAGGGGTCCAATTTCTAAACACTTTGGTTTTTAAAATAATAGGAGTTAAGCAATTTATTACTTTTAAAAATCTGAGCTACAAGATGAAAAACGAGAACATTTTCACCTTGCAAAAAAAGTGGATTCCTATTATTCCTTCCTTGTAAGAGGTTCCAATCTGCAATCACTGCTCATGTAGAGCCCCTATTTAAATCACAAACAGCTCTGCCTGGGGGAAAAAACTGCAGGACAAGGGCCAGTGTTTGTAGTGGAATTTGTTAATGTTAGCATAGCTGGTCAAAACGCAGCCATTACAATAGCTTTATTTTAAGTATTCTGGTATTCCCACTTGAGTCCAACACAAAACTCCTCTACATTCAGCTTTGGAGGAACTGTTTGAAGGATGAGAAAGGATGAGCTGGGTCTTTGCAGTGCACTGTCAGGACAAGGGAGATGGGTATGTGTCACTCTGGTTCCATCTTCTACCATAAGCAACCAGACACCCAATACCTGCAATTATCTGTACAAGTCAGGCAGACTTCATCTGGACTATGGGAAAAAGAGTAGGGAAGAAACAGTCCTCACAAAGGAAGTAGCACAGCTGAGAGAAGACACTTGCCCCACGTGTTATTGCACAGACGAGGACAACTCTTCCCAAGCGCTCAGCAGTAAGCACTTCCCAACAGGAAGGCAGGTGCTGCTAAGGACTCTGGAAAATACTAGAATGTCTCTGAGTGCCAAAATGTAGGGCTAGCCTTTCTATTTGAACTTGGGTGACTGAAAGCAGACATCACAAATATAAAATTTTTGAGGGTGCTCAAAATATAACTGCGTTGACAAACAAGTCAATCCACACCAATATTGATAAAAGCCAGTAAGATCTTTAAAAATAATAATAAAAACCAAAAGTTATGTAAGAACCCAAACTAGACAGAAGAAGATAAAACTTCTGAGAAAATTATTAAAAGTAAAGCAACACCAAAATTTCCAAACAAGACACTGTGATCAGATACTTTTGAGTAAATTTATTTTCCAAAATTCAGAACAATTCTTGATTTACACAGGAATAAATTATCTAGCTTGACTTTGTGTCCTACCACATAACTTCGGTATGCCCACCTCAGCGGCAGAAGCAGACTTCGGTGCTGTATAGTCCAAAATCTTTGCCTCAAGCTAAGTACCCAGAGGAACGAAAATCCAAAGAGGCCAATTTTTGCTTTTAATTACACTGGTGCAATCATACGGACATCTTCACTGTTGCACTAGCACAGATTTTATACCCTTAAATCAGTCATATTCAAAGGAATAGGAACTATGAGAAATGATTATTTGGTCCAACATGTTTAAATCCAAAGAACTTCACCTGCTCACAACCAGAAATTGCACAATTCATAGTAAGATCTAGAACCGTTAAGAAATCAAAGCAGACGTCTTCCTCTCTCATGAACAAGCAAGTCTCAAAAAAATCAAGAGCTAAAAATGAAATGCATGAGTTATTTTGACTAGTATACAAACTTAGATAACAATGATAAAGCTGAAGTTAATCAATTTAATTTCCTTGTTAAAGTGCTTTGTCCTACACAAGACATACTGCACTGCACTGGCTTCTGCAGAAGGAATGAGGGAACACAATTCCTTATTCCCTTACTCATCCTCTAAAATGAACATTAAATTATTTCTATAGGCTACTATAAAGCTTTTGAGTTTAGAGTTATAGTCAGTCCAGTAACACGCTAGGACAAAAGTCTTGTTGAATGCCATGGAAATGAGTGTTCTGGATTTTCAGTGTATAAATCTGACTGTATGTCAGCGAAGGCCCATCATTTCTTTTCCCAACAATAACCCTGAAAATTAAAACTAGACTCTGATTGATTGGCAGTATTGACAGCTGATCTTCCCTCTGCTGTATGGCTATTTACAAGTATCACATTTAGGGCTATGAAACTCTTTGAATGTTGATGTTCTTATCCCTTAAAAATATACAGAATACTTCTTATGGCAGATGACACCCAAGTACACACACGTTCTTTGATTCCATCAGCAAGTGCTAATAAAAAACATGTTAAGAGAAATTGTTTTCAGTAACTGGAGTCTAGCTTGAGACAAACTCCACACGCCAAACACTCACTTCAAAAGGGTTTTTGTAATCGAATCTATTTTAGAAGGGTAAAATTTAATCTAGTTCCATTTCTCTAGCCAACTAGTACACTATTTGCTTTTGCAGTTAAAACCTGACTGTATGGAAACTCCCAGCACACTCCAAACTGCATCCTTGGGAATACTGCACTGCTCTTGACAGCAAAATACCATTCAGCTGTATGAAACTTCCCTTTCTAAATAAAGAACACCATGGTTTTAAATGACACTGATTATTCAACCAAGGTTACGCTTCTATTACTAAATTGAGTTGTAATTATAAAGCAGAAATAATAACCAAATTTAATGAAAATCCCATTATGATGCAGCTGAGTAAATCAAAGTTGAAACTGTTGTAGGTAAAATGAAAGAGAGTCACAATATAGGGGCAATTCCACATGTGGGTATTTCCTCAGCTTTCTGGAGGTCTCAGCAGAAAGTTAACTCCAAAATGACATTGCCTCTCTGTGCAGCAGCATTCACAAACCCAGAGTCAGACACACAGAGCGGTAAGGGTGATGAGGGAGGCTCCTATCTGTCCTCAGGGCTGCCTGTGACCTCAGGAGATCTTCCCCAGAAACTGCATTCCCACTGGTGAGGAAGAATCAGGCCCTCCAATTTCAGATCATCAACCCCACACAAATCTAGAGGGCACATGAGTCAAAGACACTAACTCTTGGAGAAGGAGGAAAGTTATTCCAAGATAGAAAACTTTTAATTCCAGTGGGCTTTTCTTCTCATGCATGTGGCACATGATAAACAAGGTTATGTTTTGGGGGTTTGCATCTACTGGAATTAAAAGCTAGTAAGAACGGAACTGTGCAAAAGAGTCTGATTTTCCCTAAATTACACTTATTCGGTATATATTCATCTCAGAATACACATGAAGTCAAACAGACTCAAAGAGAAGAGCTTTACTTTTAGTATGAAACACTAATGAAAGACTTGAATCAATCTCTCTTCTTCCCCTTTAGCTTAATTCTTTACAAGAACTGCAGACTGCTATAGATTAAGGATTTTTGAAACTTCAACAGAAAAATTCTCAATCACAAGAGAAGAACTGAAAGGCAAACAGTTCTTTGTAAAATTATAGCACTACTTTCCCTAAGTACTCAAACATGTTTAATGTTGACTGCGTTGCTGAGATATACTAAAGGACCATATATATGGTGCACAGAGGGCAGAAAATTATTTTGCATTCAGTTAAAGAATAAATATACACAATCCTCTCCAAAAATCAATGTATTGCTCCAACATCAGATCCAATCTGATTGATTGCATCCAATCAAACTGAATGTAGGTAGATTTCTAATCACAAGCAGAATTTTCTGCTTATAAGGTGCAAACCAATGTATGCCAATAGACAAATGTTTCAGCTCTGGTGTATTGTGTTCTGATGAGTAAGAATCTTGTACTATTCATGTTTTGGAATAATTTCAGCTCTGTCAGTAAGAGGGATTCTCTGAATAATGTATGTAGTGCAAAAGAAATGAACAGAGTTTAAATAAAACACACAAATGCTAAGCGAAAAGAAAAAGGACTGAAGTCTCCAAAGGGATATAGATCAGATCAATTTTGCTAACTCACAACAGATTCCACCTGCTAAAGCAACCTGTTTCATATGCATTCATGATTTAAAATAAATATACGAATGTTCTAGGCCTGTTTGCAGAAAACAAAAATGCATAAAATAACCACTGAAAGTTAGCTATGACACTGAATACACAAAATTATTCCAGTTCCAAAAGTACTCCTGGGTGAACATTTTGATGCACGTTTTTTACCTAGTGAAAAGAAAAAACCATTAAAGTTTTTCCAGTGTTGCAGTGAGTTACCTGTCAGTATGCCATCCATAATGCTTTGGAATAATCTGTCTACTGTCCCTAACACATGCAGGGGGTCAGGCCCTGAACCTTCACAAGTAACCTCTGCAGCAAACGGAAACAGAAATAGAGGAAACTGGTAATGTCTCAGAGCTTTATGCTTCAACTCACATGAATATTCATCTCGGTCCAGCAGCTCTAAGGCTTTTGTACTGAATATTTGGGGACATGTGCTCTGAGTAATTTCTACACAAATGGCAAGGTCCAAAGCCACTGTTTCACGGCGGTTCAGCAAAGAGTTTTCATTTCATATTGCCATGAAATCACTTAAATCAGAGCTGATGGTGTGGATTTCCTTAATTAGGTTAGAAAAACTCACACATCTGCGCTTTAGAAGCCTCTGTCAAGCCAGCAAATTCAATCACATGGAAGCCAGTGTCCTCCAGCTATCAGACAATTGATTTTTGCAGGACTCTGCTCATATTTAGCTTAAGGAACATGAGATATGTTCATTCAGTTGTCAGTCAGTTTGCCTACATTCCACTGGAAGAAGATTTGTTGTTTGAAAAATACTCTTCAGTATTAAAATATTTTTTAAAAGAAGAAATAGTCAGATTATTGGCACAAGACTGCAAAACATGAAATAAATACAAACTTGGACTAATGCAAAAATACATGTGGGTTTAAGAGGCAAGTAGAAACATAAATAAGGCCTTTAGGATTACTTCTATTTAATACAGACATGTGCAGAATTATATGAGCATACACACACATAAGCATATAAATTTACTTCTCCCTTTCTTCTCTGCCTCACCCCGTAAGACAAGGATTCATAATTTCTACAGCCACTAAACTCTCTGGAACCGAAACTGGGTTCAGCTTGAAGGGGGGAAAAAAAATCGAGTTATGAATCACTATTTCTATAAATGACAGCAAACATAATGGGAGAGGTGTTCCTCAGTTAGATGTAAGGCAAAAATAAGATAAAGTAGTTGGAATGAGAGAAGAATCTGCTGCAAATAGTCTAAATGAGCAAAGTTTTGGGCAAACACCTTTAGAATTTAAGGTGTTTAGTTTTACACAGAGAAGTGGCCCAATTTTAGACAATTTTAAATTTGTGCAAATCAGAATGAATTCATTAACAATCAAATGGAAATACTGATCAATATCCTTATTCCAAAAAGTAACAACAGTCTCAGAAATTGTCAGAACTAGATGTATAGGCAGAATCTAAAATAACTGATTTCACCTAAAATTACTGATTTTAGTATACAAAAATGCTAGTCCCATCCTCTTTTACTAAAAATGTAAGTTTAAAAAAGATACTGTGTCATTGGTCTACATGGAATAAATATTATCAATGTTTGCAAAAGTTGACATGAATTGTAGTATTTTCTCAATGAACTACATCTGCATAGATCTGATTCCTTCCAGTTTCAAAGCATCTTTTGAAATGTTTTTACCTGACAGAATTTGATATCGATTTCCATGCTAAACACAACTAATATATTGCTTAATATAGAATTCACACTTTATGGGACATCAGTCTTTCCTGCGTAAAAGGAACGGAGTCATTTTGGCAGCTCAGAAGGTTTTCCTCTTAAATAAGGTGGCAAGGTCATCTGAAACTTGAAATAGCGAAGACTTGTCTAAATAAATTTAGCGATCATGCAATAAATTATTCATGAGAACTGCACAGCATATTGTGTGTTTACATATTAAAAGGTGCCACAGAGATGGCAGTGAGAAAGTGAAGAGAAATACAGCACGTATTTTAAAGGCATGATGAACACTAAGGCATTCTCCAGTATGTTTCTATTTTAAACTCGCTCAGCAATGTTGCTCAGTGCATCTACTTCCAGAGGCAATTCACTCTTGAATGAAGAGCAGAGATCCAAAAACTTAAGAGCCACAGAGGAAAACCTATTGAGTCCTGAAATATGAACATCAAAGTAGTAACGCTACTACAGTCTTCAGCTTTGCCCCACTGTATACCACTGTCTTACATAATAACATGAATCCTTTTAAGAAGCCAGACAGACACAAAAATAAATAGAAATAATGCTTTGCCCCTCTCAGAGGTTAAGCACATGTTTTAACCACTGGTAAAGACCCTGAGGTGACTGAAATGTAGCAAGTTCAGCTAATTATACTTCGCTTTTTTAAAAAAATAAAAAATAAATAAATTAAATATTACCTCATTTGTTAAGGGTGTTTCTTGCTCTGTCTTCTTCTCATTGTGTATGTGCATCTGTGTGTATGCGGGGGTGTGCATGTTTATAAAATATATAGTAGGAAGGGACTATTTGTTCCAGTTGAGGTGGTCTGTGAAATCAAGTAGATCAGGTACTAACTTGATTTGGCACCAATGTATGGATGCATAGAGACATATCCACAGGATGTATGCATTACGAAATGGTAAGAGACATTTACAACCTAGAATATAAGAGCAGGGCTGCCTCAAGTGACATCACCAGATCAACTGCAGCGTCAAGCAACTCAGATATATTATCCTGCACACCACTGCTTCCCTGTCTCCTTCCCAGCCATTAGAAAAGCATTTGGGAGCACAAACATTATCATATATTTTCAAGTACACGCGAGGCACAGCATGCACAGAAGCAAACAAGAGTAACTGTGGGGTTTATGGACTTACTGAGACGTTCGTAATTTTTCTTTACAACAACAAAATTCATCTCCATAGAAACCGGAAAGCTAGAAACTACAGTAATAATGCTAAAGTAAATGTCACATCAGGTTAGTCAGCAGAAGGCAGGAGAGAGGATTTTGCTCCAGTTAGGAACTAACAAGGACTGCTCCCCCTTTTTCTCTTCTGCAAAGGGTATCTGTACCGAAGACAGACTTCCTGATGTATTTACAATGCAAGATAACGATGTGGTTTCCTGTTCTTTCCACTGCAATTTACCCGTAAGGTGGTTAGATCAGTGACATGTTTACTTACAGGCATTTGTTACAGCGAAGCTGTTAGCTGTTTCAATGTTGTCTACATGAGGAACCAAATTAAAAGGTGCTTCGGATGCATTGGGGCTGGTGTTATGAAGAAAGATTGCTAATCGAAAAGCAGTGTATTCCTGATCTGTGTTCCTGATGAAGAGACCACCTACAAAAAACATACAAAAAAACAAAAACAAAAAGCAAAAGAAGCTGGGTAAATCATTTGCAAGCTACTTACTGTCTTGTAAGACCAAGCAACTGTCTCTCCCAAAGCTGCACAGTAAGGCAAGTCCTAAGACTTTAATGGATAAGGAACTAATCGTATTCGTAATCACAACCACTACCTTTAAATCACTGTCCTCAATCGATTTTAACCTCCCCGATGCATTCACGCTTTTCTGACTTCTCGGTTTTCAGCCTTTCATACATAAATACCCAGATTTGTCATGATTACAGTGACCTTTTAAAGTGTTTAGCCTCCATCTCCCTGATACCGAACACACTGGTAAATCAGCTGCTCAACAGCCTCTCACATTAAGTGGCGGGCTGATTAAGCGGAACGATGCTTTTTGGATTAAAAAAGGGAAATACCAACTCGACGTAAGATAACCTGCACTTTAGAGGAATATAATGAACTTTGCTCCTCTGCAGCCATGTGCAAGCAGGGAACAGCTCAGCCTTATTAGCAGCATCTTTACAAGTCCACAAGAAATGATGCAGTGATGGAGCTGAGCTGGAAAGAATTCAGATAGCTGCATCCCATCCGACACACGTCCGACAGGAGGGAAGCAGGAGGCGATGGTAAAGGGGTGAGGATGGGGCACAGGACTACACAGAGATACCTACAAAACCCTAAACTTTCCAACTACAGAGAGGAACGAAGGACGACGTTGCCTTTTACCCCCCCATCCCTGCCGGCTACCGCAACCTCCGGTGCCCAGGACTCGCCATCCCTTCGGGAGTCAGGCAAAACCAAGAGGAGCCGGAGGGTGCTGAAGCAGCCAAGGGGTATCAGTCCCGAGTTCCTTCCTGCCCTGCCGATATTGCACACCCGGAGCTGGAAGGAGTTCTGCAAGAGATAAGCATCCTCTCTCCCGCGCGCGAACGCACTCAGAAATATTTACACACACAGACACACGGAGGCACATACACAGAAACACGCGGATGGTTCGTGAAGGCATGGAAATGGGATGGTGCTGGAGGAGAAATCTGCAAAAGCTGCCTTCAAAGCCTCCTTTCCAACTCACTTCGCAAAGGATTGAACCCCTGGACACACGCACACAACCCAATGCAGCGCTTACCTATTTGCACGCTGCTAGGAAAAGCTCCCATTGCTAGTCCCCAAAAGCCAGAAAACAACAAGACAAGCTGTCTGCAAATTATCCTCATCTTCTCTTCTGCCTCTCTGTCTCGCCTTCTCCCGCTCGCTCGCTGGATGCTGCTCAGAGAGGCATCGAGGGCGAGAAGGATGCACACAAAACCAGGAAAAAAAAAATTAAAAAAAAAAAAAAAAAGGGAAAA
>VZRN01000227.1:399374-466234 GCA_013397935.1 Dasyornis broadbenti
TTTTTGCTCCCCAGCCCCCCGCTTTTTTCCTGCCGCTCGCCCATCCGCGGACGCGCAAGTTTGTGCCGCGGGCGTAGGGGCCGGGCAAGGCCAGTGACCCCCGCGGGGCGCGGGAGGCTCGGCCGCTGCAGCGCATGGCTGGGGCTGCTGCTATTAAGTAGCAATTATTATTAATGAGGGTGGCTGGGCGGATGTGCGTGTGCGGAGCGGCTGCGGAGCGCGGACGCGGCTGGGCAGGCGTGTCCCCACTCGCCGGGGGGGCGCTCCGCGCCGCGCGGGAGCAGCGGGACCCTCGGCGCTGCCGGGCTTTGCGGCAGAGGGTGGAGCGCAGGGACGAGAGAGCAGGGAAGTGCTCAGCGCTGTGGCACTCATGCCAAAGGGAGGGAGAGCGAATGGAAAGGAAAACTTCCCTGCTCCTGTGCTGCCTCCTTTAAGCTCTCTTTGTTTCTCTCTCTTTTTTCCATTTTTCCCCTTTTCGGTTTTTTCTTTTTTCTTTCTTAGTATTTTTAAGTGGGAAAAAAATAATAGAGCGCTTTTTAGTGTCTAGCCTTCTTTTGGTGCCTTTGAATTTTTCTTTTCAAGCCTTGGAAGTTTCCCAGAGGAGCTGCCAGAAGTCTGGGTCTATTGCAGTTAATAATTAAAAGATATATATAATAAATGATAGGTAATGAAATCATCCAACAATAGCTGTGTGTCAGAGAAGGGAGCTTTAGTTTCACATGTGGCTTTACAAGATATTTCTATCGGTCACAGGGAATGATTGAAGTTGCAATAGCATAATTTTAAAACATTAATTGACAATATGAAAGAACATTGATTTTGAAGGTGAACTTTGTGGCTCTGCTTTGAAACACACACATCTGCTCCAAGATCAGAGTTTTGCCTCCTTTCACTCAAGTTTACTTAGTTTTTTACTGCGCCTTGCATCCCCAAGCTCTCCTGTTGCAGGGTAAAAGATAACCCCTCTAATTGCTGCAGAGGGTGACAGTGATTTGTGAAGAATGATTGTGAGACTCCTTCGCATCTACCACATACTCAGGAGAGTAAGCAGAGAACATTGAAAGCAGAGATGGATAGACAGACAGACAGACACAGTTATCAGCATGGACGTGTGCAGCTGTGTGCATGACTGTGTGTGTGTGTGTGTTTGGGAGAGTGTGGAGTTCCTGATATTTCTGAAAGATTTCTTTGCAGGTCAATGGCAAACAGACTTAACCTGCATTTCAGAATACTCATTCCTTTATGTTTCAGTAAATCTTCTACTTCTGTTTACTTTCCCTTCACGTTTTCCAGTCTTTCCTCTGAATTGGCAGACTTGTTCTTCACATTGTTTACCCATGTCTTTTCATGATCTCTGCTTTTGCTCTTGCTTGATTTTCTTCTTCCTTGTTTTGCCTCCATTGTCTCCCAAAATTCTCCCCAAAATGTGGTTCATCTTTTCTGCCATCCTTCATCATTTCGCTTTTTGGCTTTGTAAACCCAAATAAAAAGCAATGAAAATGAGATAATATTTGCATGGCTGGCTGGTTCTTCACCACTAGGAGCAAGTGAACTTGGAAACAGGTAAAATATTTACTTAATTTTCTGGCACACACTCTTGTGAATTCATACCAAATAAGTATTAAATATTAGGATTTTAGACATATATCTGTTATAGTGGATCAGTAAGTTACTGACTGCTAACCGAGCTGAGGAATATACTTTGGTCTTTTTCAAACACAATGGTAGAATGTGAATTTAAATTTAATTTGAGAGTGCACAAGGAACATACAGTGGTCTAACCTGATCTGACCAAGAGGCTCACCCAGCAGTTCCTACATCAAATCTGTAGTTTCTGTTGGAGTTGGAACATATATTTTTAGAGAAACATCCGATCTTGATTTAAAGACTTCAAGAGACAGGAAATCCATCACTTCCCTGGGTAAGTTGTTCAAGTTGATATCTACTCTCATTTTTTAAAACCTGCATTTTTCTAGCTTTGGTTTCTAATGTTGACTGTCAGAGACAAACCCAGTATTTCTGTAATGGTATCACTCAGTGCTATTCCTGGAAATAATCCTGTCCTCCACTTGACGCTCCCTTGCTCAGACAGCTCTGGATCATTTTTGCAGCTGTGGAAAGCAGAGCAAAGAAAGGGGATGAGGCCATACTATAGCAATCTTTTTTAAAGGACATAAGGGGAAAAAAAATAAAGAATTGCAGTATCAAAGGGGAAAAATCCCATTTGAGTAGGTTTTGAGAAGTGAATGGAGGATGATCAAGTAATTGACCACAATGTTTAACTTAGAAGAACTGGAACAGGAAAGGTAACAGGGATGTAATCAAGATTAAGGCTGGAGGGGAGGAAAGGTAAGATAAGACTTTAAACTCACTGCTGCTCTGGTGGGTTAACTTTGGTTGCCAAAGGCCCACGAAGCTGCTCTCCCATTCCTAAAAGGGCAGAGGGTGAAAAATAAGGTGAAAAAGCTGATGGGTCGTGGTAAAGACAGGGAGACCACTCACCAGTTACTATCACAGGCAAAACACTGAAATTAAAGTTAATTTAATTTATTGCCAATGAGGAATAGAATGGGATGGTAAGAAACAAGGACAAAACTATAAGCCCCCCTCTCCACCTCATATCAGGTTCAACTTCACTGCTCCTTTCATGACTTTTCTCCCTCCTCCTCCTGAGCAGTACAGAGGGATAAGGAATGGGGTTCTAGTTAGTCTATAACACTTTGCTACTCCTTTCTCCTCATGCTTCTTCTGTGCTCCAGGGTGGGCTCTTCCCATCAGGAACTGATCTTCAGGAACAATCTGTTCCAGTGGATACTCTCCAGGGGATGCAGTTCCTGACAGAAAACCTTCTCCAGCATGAGCTCTCCATGGGCTGCAGCTTCCTTGAGGCACCTCCTCCTGCTTCAGCATAGGGTATTCCACAGGATGGCTGCAGTGTTGATATCTGCTCCATCATGGTCTTGACCATGGGCTGCTGTGGTGCCTGAAGCACCTCGTCCCCCTTTTTCTTCACTGACTTTGGTGTCTGCAGGGCTGTTTCTTCCCCATTTTTCTCAGTCTTTTCTCATGCAGCTGCTGTGCAGTAGTTTTTGCCCCTTTCTTAAATGTTTATCCCAGAGGTGCCACCAGCATCACTGATGGCCTCAGATTTAGGCAGCGATGGGGTCTGTTTTGGAGATGGATGAAACTGGCTCCTTTTGAGAGCTTGTGGTGTCTTGTGACAGAGGCCACCCCTGCAGCACACTCTCCCACCCCACCCCAGCCTTGCCACATAAACCAGTATAGCTGTACCCTGCCTTGCAAGAGGAGAGCCTGTGTATTTTCTTGGTGGCAGCTGGGGAGGCGCTGCATGAAGCCATTTCTGACCTGAAGTCCCAGGATTCCCTTAGTTCCCCTCAGGCAGGCTATGAAGGTTGAGGCTGGGGTAATGAGGGACAGATCTCGAAGTTCCACAATGAAATATCAGAGAAATTCATAAATTATTGAAGGAGGTTCTGTTGAATGCCATTGTTTGTACGGAAGTGATAGACTGGCAGTGGGTCTGGCTAGGAGGTACTGACTGTCAGTGGTGGAGGCTTGCTCTGCCTTAGGGCACAAACAGCTCCTGTTGGCCTTGGCTGGAGGCCACCACTAGAGAGAAGACTCACTCTGTAGAGAATCAGCTGAGGCTGAGTATCTGCTGCAGCACATGAATGACTCCTGCTGCAGAAGATGCATGAATATGACTTTCCCCCCCCTCTGGCAAGGTTTGGAAACCTTTGGCTATTTTCTTGATCAGATAGTCTCGTGCTTGAACAAAATACCTGTATGAAAAGACCCTGCAGGAACTGGAATAATATAAGATTTACTCTAAAGAAGAGATGAAGGCTGTATGTTAGCTAGGAGGAGTAAAACTGCAGAGAAGAGCCCAGAGGCATTAATCTTATGGGAATCCCAGAGGAAAAGCAGGATATGGAGGAGAGAGACACTTGGCAGTATGGACAGCGTTTGTTTTGCATATGGAGCAGATAAATATCCACATGCTGAAGTAGCAACTTTGATTTGTATTTACATGTCCTTGCATCCAAAATGCAAACCCCAGCTATACCATCTATTAAAAGGGCATGCCATTATGTGCCTGGAGACACGTAACTGCGAGGGAGAAGAGGTCTTGAGTGAGAAAGGGGGAAAGTAAAGCTGTGCCAATTGTCAAAGATAGGTTATGACAATTAGGAGCACAGAGAGGAGGAAAAAAGAAGGACAATTCCACTAGCAAAAGACACAAAAATAAGGATCCACCATCACGCCTTCCCAGCAGGTTCCAGGTGCACAGAGGTAGTGACAGCTTTAAAACAGACAACACCCTGTCCCTGGCCTGTTTGCCAGGGCTCCTAATGAGTCCTTTCAGAGTAGGCAAATGTCTGCGCCACAATGGCTCCCTATGGCACAACCATCTGGGCACAGAGATCCATCCCAAAAAGGGATTCTGTCATTTAGATTAGTCTTGCTTCAAATACAATTTTCATTGCAGCTTTCACTGTATGGCCACTGGAAATGCTTCAGCAATAAATAAATGATGGCAAAACCAATTGAGTCAACACCCTGTCCTTTCTTAGCGCTTTCTTGCCTTATGAAATGCTGTAGCTCACATATCTGTCAAACAGATCCCTTAGACTGTAAACTCTGGGACAAGGCTGTGTCTTTTGTGAAGTGCTTAGCACTTCTAGGCAATAAATGGTAAATAAAATACAAATCATCTATGAAGAATTTTTTGCACTCCACCCTTTGCCATGGTCTCACATCCCCTTTTGAAGTGATACCAGCAGTACTGAATAGATTAGCAGAGCACCAGAAGAAGATCCAGTTTCCTTTCAGTAGCAGAACTCTGTTTCAGAAACCCTGTTTCTTCCATTTTGCGAGATCTTTTCCTCCGATTTTCATTCTTACTATTTTTTCATTCATCTAAATTCTCACATAGAGATAACAGTTAATTATTTTTTAGTAGTACTTCTTATTAAGAGTCTTATTTTGATACTGGAACAACTGTAGTGCAATGCATGTAGCTTTGAACATATTAATCCACCAGTCCTACTCCTTTCTGTGCTGCATGTTAACATCATTCTATGCAAATGAGGTCTAAAATCCCATACTAAGAAAGTTTTAAACCTTATTTTTTATTGACCATTTCCTGGAAATTCCCAAAGGTTAAATTGAAAAAAAAAAAAAAAGTTTACTTTGCCATATCATCCATAGCTTTATATACTGTTATAATATCACCCTTCAGTCACCTCTTTTTGTCATCCCATATCTTGAAGTCTATACTATATATCAATCCTCCTTGCCACTATTCTCTCTACCTCTTCTTATGTATTTTTGAAAAACACGACACATGGAATAGGACACATTTTTTCAGGTGTAAAACTGGTTTCTGCTTAAGTAATTTTTTTTTCTCTAATTGTTCCTAAAACATTATTTTCTTCTGAGCGTGCAGAATATGTTTTCAGAAAACTATCCACAAAGACTTCCATATCTCTTTCCTGAGTGGTAATAGCTAATTTGGAGCTGATCACTGTGTATGCATAGTTAAGGTTATTTTTCCCATGTGCTCTGCTTTGTATTTTTTTGATACAGAATTTAATTTGCCATTTTATTTCTCAGCCAATTAGTATTGTGAAATTCTTCTGCAATACTTCCCAGACAGCTTGAGTCTCTGAGAATTTGATAAAAGAAAAGAATTGGAATCTATGCCTTTTAAATTTGTTCTCATATTCATTACATTTATAGTGGTTTAATACGGTTTTTTTCTGCCCATATTTATAACCTGGGCTGTACCATGGGATGTACCTGAGAAAAAACAAAAGTTTGAAGCAATGTTTCTTTCCTAAGTACAGCTTACTGCAGTAGTAAATGCCAGGCGATTCTGAAGGATGGGGCAATTTCCTCATCAATTAGAGGTATGCTTGTGGGGAAAATGCAGCAACTTAAAAGCATTCCACCTGAGCCCATCTGGTCTTGTTTATTCAGGGAAAAAAGATCAACTTTTGCTAATGCTGGCTTCTGCCCATCATTTATAATAATTCCTGAATTCAAAATGAGTTATTGCTAGTCTTCTAGGTACTGTACAAGTTAAACCAACTGTCTGTAAACTTACATGAAATAGTGTTTAAGATAAGTGTATTTCATTGTCATTTTCTATATTTATTCATTTGAGTACTTTTCTAAAGTAGCAGAGGATGGGTTCCCCTGGGTGTATTTGAGGAGTCTGGTTCATAATCACCCACAGTGCAAAGTCTGGTTGTTTCCTGAAAGGGAGGGTACAGGTTAAGAAAGGTCATTCACCCACATGTCCCTCTGCCATGGACAGGAGACATGTGTATGGCCCTTCTGAATCACGCAGTACTTAAAAATTGCCTTTTTTATCTGGGATCAGGACGTTTGTTCTACATCTAAGCAAAGAACAGTCCCAGTAACAAAGACGAACCCCCCACAGGTGAACACTTTGTAGTGAAACTGAATTCAGTGTGGAATGAGATGGGAAGAAACCAGAAGAATATCAGGAGGCAGAAACTCGATTTAGATAATTACAGATATTTGGAATGTGAATTCTTGTGAATAAAAATTAGTTTTCCCTAAATAATAATAAAAAAAAGACAGTTTCTTTGGCTTATATTAAAAAAAAATACCCAACAAACCAAAACCAAACCAAAAAACCAAAACCACAAAACCATATGAAAACATCACACTAATTCCATGAAAAAAAGAGGTTTACCCCCTAAATGCTTTTGTACTTTGGGGTATATTTGTCAAAACCAGATGGAAGATATTTTTCCATTTTCTTTCCAGTTCTCATTAAAATATTTTGCCATAACGTCTGTGAAATAATCTACTCAGCAGAGTGAGGAAGATGTCAAAAGAGTATAAAGAAAAGCCTCTGTTCACTACCCATAGCATTTTGCTGTATTGACCTAATTGTCATTTCCTGTGAAAAAAATACCCCAAAGTTCACCTTTGTTTGAAGGCGATAGTTTTTAGCTCATTTCTCTTGTTCACCTCCCAAGTGCTGTCACCCTCATGAAGTATTGAGCTGTTTTCTGTGTGGCTTGTGCCACCACTATCAGAGAATCACCTCATCAGCTCCAGCTGCAGAAGTCTCAGTATTGATGATGCTGGATGAGCAAAAAGGATAATTCCAGATCCAGGGAGAGAAAGGGAATGGTAAAATTGCTGAGAAGAAGCCTCTGCCCTGTCTTTTTGACTCATGAAGTGAAGCAAATTTGATAAAAAATATTTCAAGCATGATAATCAGGAAACCTTCGATGCTGGTTCTGCAAAACCATACTTATAGAATGTAACTGCAGTTTGATACACTAAATTGCTCATAAAATTAGTTTTAGTGAGGTTTATTGCCAGTAAAAAGGATACTTTTCACCTACATCCTATGATCTTATCTTGCCTTTCCCAGTCCCTAACAGACTGGGACTGCATGTCTGAGACATAAATATCCTGCCGTCACACCATCTATACTTTTGTACCAAAATATTACTTACTTACATGAAGCTATTTCTCAGCTTCAGAAAAAAAAAATATGATCAAGTAATGCAGCACTTTTCTCAAATCACACACACGCACATTCTCTATGCTCTGCTTAATTTTCATATTAATTAGAGCTCACACAATATTATTGTCTCCATGGTAAGGTTAAAGTTTATCTCAAATAAATCTGTCTCTTTGGCTCAGCTCTAGCTGGCTTCCAGCCCCCGTCCCCCATATCACAAAAGCTGCAGACTAGATAATTGCTGTCATTCAGCTCTAGCCATGTGCTGTGTTTGCAGAACTAGAATTTGTCTCCCTAGAAAATCAGACAGTCTTTGATACCTGAAATACTGTAAGCATACCTGTTATTTATTCAAAAGTATAAGTTTCCACAAGTATTCTGATAGTCAAGACATGTCAGTTTTTATCCAGTCATTTCTTCTTCAGAAACATAAAGTGAAGATGCCATGTCAAGGTGGGTTTATCTGTTGCATTATTAGGTAAAGTTCATGAAGCAGTTTCGTGCTATAATGATCCCATCTAGCACTAATGTCCCTGGAAAGAAATTAATTTATAAGCTGTTGGTGTATTTAATAGTTAATACACAGTGATTGATACTCCAAGGGCTAGGGATTATTGATAGAAAGTTTTTTCATGGAGCATCTTTTAAAACAGGTCAGGTTTTGTCATAATCATTGATGTATACACAATTGCAAAAATTGCCCCAAATGCATTTTATGTTAACTTTCTCAGTCTTTTGCTGTGCTAAATAGTCCTGTAATCTGTAAGTAAGTGCAAGGCAAGCAGGAGTGCCTTTAGGGGGAGAAAACGCTACTTTGCGAAAGGGTGAAATTATCTAACCTTATGTCACTTAGAGTACTCTTTTAAAAAATCCGTAAGTGGTCCTTCCTAAAGCACATCATGTGGCCATTGAATTAGAAATGCGGGGATGGAACAGATTCCAAAGGTTATATCGTCCAGTCCTCTGGCTCTGGGGAAGAAATAAATACACCAGAGCTTCCTATGGAGGTTTTTATCTGCTACTTTTTTTTTAGAATTTCTGCTAAAAGACTCTCCAAGGGTGTCCTGTTCAAGCTTTCTCCTCTCAATTTTTTTTTTTATTAATATATGACCTATATAGTCTTTACTGCAAGTTATACAGGGTTCTTTTTGTCTTTCTTTCACATGAACAATTGGTAACAATTGATCATTGCTTTTTCTATCAACAATCTTCCATATCCTAAAAGATCTATCAAGTCTTTGTCTGCCTAGACAAAAAGAAACCCTTATTTTTGCAGTCTTCCTTCACTTATAATACTTTCTGAAGCCCTCTTCTCTTTCTTGCTGTTTTCTTCTGTATTCTTTTCAGTGTGTTTTGGAGTATGGCACTGAAAGCCACTGGCACTGCTTCAGCTGCTTTCTCCCTGTAAACAATAGAAGGAAATGATTCTCACCCATATCTTACCTGCAAAATGCTTGACAACAGATTTTCCCTTTCCTTCTTTTGTAGCAATAGTGCACTGTTGACTCAATACTGACTGTTGGTCTTTTCTAATACTCTTAAACTTCCGGGTCCCTTTTTCCTCACTTGACATTTTAAGTATTCATTTCTCCTTACTAGTTCTTCTGCTCCGAACTTTTTTAAAAAAAATTTTAATGTATTTTTAATTCTAGATTACATTTTTATTAGGACAGTTCTGAATTCTCAGGTTGTTTTCCAGACTTCTGTAACCCGCACATATCTGGATTTCATCTACAACATTTTTTAACTTTTTAGTCCATTACGTTTTTAATGAAATTACTGAAAAGAGTTTAGCCTGAAATCTCTGAGGAAAACAGTCTGAAAGAAAATCCCCATTTGATACTGACAGTTATTCTTTGAGTAGAGCTTTCCAAGAAGTCACACACAGTCTCTGTATGTTTTTATCATCTAGTTGACATTTCCCTTATTTTCACACAAAAATTTAATATGGAATAATATTAAATTTCTTACTGTACTCAAGATACTGCAAATTTATTCTTCTTCCCTTTGTTGTGGTGTAACCTCAGCTGTCAACTTAGCACCACAAGCCAGTTGGTCGCTCCCCCCACAGCGTGATCAGGGAATCGGAAGTGTAAAAATGAGAAAACTTGTGGGTTGAGATAAAGACAGTTTAATAAGGAAAGAAAAAGCTACACACACAAGCAGAGCAAGGAATTCATTTGCCACTCCCCATGGGCAGGCAGGTGTTTAGCCATTCCCAGGAAAGCTGGGCTCCATCATGCACGATGGTTGCTTGGGAAGACAAAACCCATCACTCTGAACGTCCTCCCTTCCTTCTTTTCCCCTCAGCTTTATATTGTGAGCATGGTGCCATACGGTCTGGAATGTCCCTTGGGTCAGCTGTCCCAGCTCTGTCCCCTCCCAACTCCTTGTGCACACTGAGCCTGCTTGCTTGTAGAGTGGGGTGAGAGGCAGGAAAGGCCTTAACTCTGTGTAAGCCCTGCTCAGCAGTAACTAAAACATCCTTGTGTTACCAACACTGCTTCCAGCACAAATCTAAACCAGAGTCCCAAATCAGCTACTATGAAGAAAACTAACTCTACACAGGCCAAAATCAGCTCACCCAGTAGTGTAGTTATCCTGTCCCAGGATATTACCTTGGCTTGCCATATTTTGTTTTTGAAAAATACACATTATTTAATTTTATTATTCTTCAGGTGTTTCTAAATTTTCTGTGTGCACATCTACTCCATTTTAATGCAATCTGTAGTTAGGTGAAATATCCTGTTTTCTTTGGATTCCCCATTATCCCTCTTTTAAAAATACATATTTTCTTCTTTTTTGAAACTATCTCTCTCTAATATGACTTTTCACATGTAATCACTGATGCTTCAAATACAGTATTATTTCTTTATGTACTTGGAGATAAATTTAATCAAGTAGTGGACTCTTTAATATAAAAAAAAAAAAAAATTAAAAATGTTAGCTATTCTCTCTTCACTACTGAAATTCAAATGTTGCCCTTCGAATAGTTTAGAAGGTTTAAAAGCACCTTGAAAGAATCATCATCATAAAACTGTACTTCAGACTATGCTAGTGGTGTTTGAAATATCAAAAACTTGTTTTACACATGTAGCCAAGACATGTTTAAAGTTTTTTTTTGTTTGTTTGTTTGTTTGGCAGTTCTTTGGGAGCGTTTCACTTTTTGTTCCTTGAAATGTTTTCTTATTGTGTTGTCTTGTAAGGTAAGGAGCTAAAGCAATAGTTCAACAAAGCAGTATTTCAGGAAGAATCTTGAGAGGTGGGACGAAGACTGTGTAATGCCTGAGGTGAACAGATTATTTCTGTAGAGGTATTTTGAACATATTGATGTTGTGCATGCACCTGATGCACTTAGCACATGTAAACTTTGCAGAGAGAATTTACATTCAGATCAGGTAAACTTCCAGCCAAGTACACTCATGAATACAGAAGTAATTACTGAGCTCTAAGGACACGTTGCGGGGACATTATAATTTGTCAGCAGGATACCAGTGNACATTATTTAATTTTATTATTCTTCAGGTGTTTCTAAATTTTCTGTGTGCACATCTACTCCATTTTAATGCAATCTGTAGTTAGGTGAAATATCCTGTTTTCTTTGGATTCCCCATTATCCCTCTTTTAAAAATACATATTTTCTTCTTTTTTGAAACTATCTCTCTCTAATATGACTTTTCACATGTAATCACTGATGCTTCAAATACAGTATTATTTCTTTATGTACTTGGAGATAAATTTAATCAAGTAGTGGACTCTTTAATATAAAAAAAAAAAAAAAATTAAAAATGTTAGCTATTCTCTCTTCACTACTGAAATTCAAATGTTGCCCTTCGAATAGTTTAGAAGGTTTAAAAGCACCTTGAAAGAATCATCATCATAAAACTGTACTTCAGACTATGCTAGTGGTGTTTGAAATATCAAAAACTTGTTTTACACATGTAGCCAAGACATGTTTAAAGTTTTTTTTTGTTTGTTTGTTTGTTTGGCAGTTCTTTGGGAGCGTTTCACTTTTTGTTCCTTGAAATGTTTTCTTATTGTGTTGTCTTGTAAGGTAAGGAGCTAAAGCAATAGTTCAACAAAGCAGTATTTCAGGAAGAATCTTGAGAGGTGGGACGAAGACTGTGTAATGCCTGAGGTGAACAGATTATTTCTGTAGAGGTATTTTGAACATATTGATGTTGTGCATGCACCTGATGCACTTAGCACATGTAAACTTTGCAGAGAGAATTTACATTCAGATCAGGTAAACTTCCAGCCAAGTACACTCATGAATACAGAAGTAATTACTGAGCTCTAAGGACACGTTGCGGGGACATTATAATTTGTCAGCAGGATACCAGTGACTGCTGTCATGGAAAATTTATATTAGCATCATTGTTAAATAGTCTGTTTACTAGTTTCTTAATGACCTGCAGCAAACAATGATTTGAACTACTTTATGAAGTTCAGCGTGGAAGGCTGCAGTTACGTTGAATGCGTTTTCATGGGTTAATGATATTAAGACAGATTCAACAGCAGCTGTCGTGTCAGATGCAACCAAATCATCTGTGAATAGGTCTAGGTGGCATTTGTTTCTGTGGTGCTGGTGTGGGTTAGAGATGCAAAGTTAGTTTCAAAAGACGCACTTGAAATATAAGGAATCAGACAGCTGTGCTAGCATGAAGCCCAGGGAGGACTCTGAAAATCCATCTCACAGGCGAGGAAAAACAGGACTTCCTAAGCCAAACTGCCAAGAGTCATTCACTGTAGCATCCAGCCCAGATCAGAAGTTTCTAGGGTAGAAGTGTAGACAAATCAAAACATATGTGGTTTTCTTGATAATTACATCTTAAGACTTACTCAAGAGTCACTGGATAGTGCTAATAGACTTGAAAATATTGTCTTAGGTTCCACTGGTAATTACCTGCTACTCTACAGCTGAGAATTTGGAAATTCCTTTTAATTTTCATAAATTATGATTTGATCTAGAATCAGATGTTTCTGGAAAGATTTAATTAAAACTTGTTAATTGAAAAAATATACGTAATTTCTGATGATGCATGATAAACTTTTCATGTATGAAATATTTGGTAGAATTCTTTGCCTGAGCTGTCCAACAGGTTTCATGAAGGAAAAATCGGACTTAAGACTGTTATTTTTCACACCTAATAGAAAGAAAATGTTCTTGTAAAAGTCAGCGTGCAGTGTATTATTTTATTTTTCTTTATCAAATATAATAAAAAATATTGGTCTATTTAACTTGTGAATAAGCAAAATTCATAAAGAGAGAATTCTTGGAATTTGACTTTTATAGAATAATGGTGGGTGGGCAGTGGGGTCAGTCCACACTTTCCATGCTCAAGAGTGGGCTCTTCATGGCGACAACTTTCTTCAGGAACTACCCACCTACAATGAAAATGTCTGAATCCCTCTCATATCTTCATCATTGCATTCAGTAGGCTTTCCACCCTTTTAAAAACTATTTTGTGTATTTTATTAAATTATACAGAACAAATTTTTTTTTTGAAGGAAACTGATTCTCAGTGAAAATGTCTTTGCATTTATTTTGAGTAATTACTGCTATTCCGTGTGTACAAGATGAAATGTCTCCTCATTTCCATCTTTTATAGACCGCTTCGCAATACTGAGGGCTACAAGGAGCAACAAGCCGTGGGGATTTCCGCATTCAACATTTTTGGACATTTTTAGTATTTAGGCTACAGTATAGCCCCAGAAGAAGAAATGTTAGCCTTAGAAAACTGGTGTTAGCTCAATCTTGTAAATAAATGTTATGTGTATTCAAGGGAGCTTAATGTGGGAAAATATGTAAAATTTAGTCTTTGCTAATGTTATTGGTCAATGCATCATTGTAGTACATTCATCAGATCTCCCCATAAAGGCTCTTGTAGGTCTTTTCCAATCGAAGCCATTCTATGATTCTGTGATTGTAGATAAAGACGGGTTTAATTTTGCCACTGAATATTTACTCACTTGAATAATGGCTACATGCCGTGTCAGAATTACGTGGAAAATGTTCGAAGTAATTGTGTAATGACAATTTATAGTAATGACAGTTTAAAGTAAATTATGTCTTAAAAGGGACAAATTTAAAATCACAAATGCAGCTCCAGCTCCTTGATTTTCACAGTTCTAACTGCTTGATTTTACTATTTTAACTTCATATACTGTAGGACTTTTCTTCTTCTGTTGCATAACTTTAAGAAGGAAGTAAAAAAGCTGCTCCAACAGGGTAACTACTGAATGTCAAACTGAGAAAAAGTTATTTCTCAAAAAGCTTCATTGTTGCATTCTTCAAAATTATGTTGGACACTGTGCTTGTCTTTTCTTAAATTTTCCTCTTAGTGTTCAGTGTCTTTTGAATAGATTTATATCTACCTACATGGAAAAATAGATCTTTCACTATTATGCAAACACAGTAAAAATTATTAAACTTAGACCAAAAAAAAAAGTTTAAAAAAAAAAAAAAAATTCTTGAACTCTAATGGAGCCGGAAAAGTTGTGAACTTCTAAATTTTGAGCAGGTTTATCTTTAAGAATGAGAACTAATATAATAATTGCCTTCTCTTTTTGGCATGATTAAGTAAGTTTCTGTAGAAAATTTTTTGAAAACTCTCTAGTAAGAGCATGCTCACGAATTAATAGATTCTCCCCCCAAAAATGTGAAAGCTTTTTAACTGAAGGTGAAATTTACCCTGCTAACAGGAACTAATGCAAAGGCTCAGAAACCCTGTTTTTATAGGACAGGGAGGGTCCTGACTTAACTAAAGAATAATTTTTCAGGATGAAGTCTGAGTAAGGAAGCAGTATCACTTACTGTAAGGAATTAAGAGAATTTCTATGGAGCAGAGGAGGGAATAATAAAAAAATCTGAAAACTGGTAATACTGAGCTAGTTTTTCCAGCTCTAAATATATAGCTATTCCACCTAAATGCAGAATATTTTTACAAAGTGCACATTATTAAATACAGTTCAGATTTAGATGGGGAAGTATTAGGTAAATTTAGCTTCTTTTTTTAGTAAAATATCTGTTATCTATAATTCAAGATTTGCCATTGGCACTAGCTGAAGATGTCATTGACATGCGAATTGGGAGCTGGGGATCTTGACCTAAGGGAACAAATATGTTCTTAATTTGAAAGAGCTTAAAACAAGATGAGATCAAGCAGTAGATACTGCTTAATAAAGGACAAATCACCTTAACAGACAGATTGATACATTATTGTAATCCGTTCTCTTCCTAATCTTTTGTTTCAGCCATAGTGTGGGGCCTACCACTATGAGGAAGAAATTGTATTATGTGATGTATTTTCAAGCTTTGGTCTTTAGCATGAACTTGTCACCCCATATCTGGATACCTGCATGCCTGGCTTGGGTGTCCAGTTCAAAGAATGTGATTTCAAAGTTGAAGAGAATCTAGCTCTTCCAGAAACACTGCATCGACCAACTTTCTTCCTCATTATTTCTCCCCCACCAGATAACCAAATCATACCTTTAGAAAGTTGGCTTAAAGGCTTATTGATAAAAGTACCTCTAGATTTGGAGCAAAAAACCCTCAAAGATTTGCAAAATAAAAACAACCTAATATGTTTCCACTGCTGAGATAAACAAAAATGGGAATCCCTATGAATTAACTTCTTTCTGATAGGCCTATCACGCTATTGTGAGAGTTTGCAATACCTGGATGTACACTCCTAGTGTTGTTTCTTGCTTTTCCAATTCACTTCTGCTTGCAAGTCATCAAAAACCAGAAGCACCTATTCTATTCATCATAAGTTAGAAAATTCTAGATTTACTTTTTCCCAAATGGACAAAAATAAGAGAAAATGAATGTTGATTTTGGTTTTTTTCCCTAGACTTGGTATATCTTGCTCTGGAAGAGATCTAAGTCACATCAGGAAAGCTCATCTCACAGTCTGAGAGCACTTGATCCATGCAAGTGAAAATACTGACATATATTGTGGTTACAGTGAAGAAACAAACACATCCAGTTTATTCTGAATCTAAAGGCATTGTCAAATTGCAAAATAAAAAGTCTTGCAATGTGCCAAAGATACAGTAAAAACAATAGAAAATGGTCTGGAAGGGTATCAGCTGTTTTGCATGAAATCACAATTGCTGAATTTCTCCCTTGGTAGCACTATAAACATTCAGTAACTACAGAGGGGAAGGAAATATTAATGTATAGCTATCTTCATATAGGCAAAACTGCTGAAAGTTATAGCAAATTGAAAATCAAACTGGTTTGCCCATAACATTTCATGGAAATCGGTTGTGACTTTTTCTCTTAAACAGTGTCAATTTTCATAGTTAGTCTTTAGCTCTTAAGCTTACGCCGAGTACGTAAACTTCTTAATAAAAGTGTTTCTCAGGCAGAGGAATAAAGAAATCTTGTAGAAATCTAGTGGTATGTAATCCAAGATATTTGAAGTTGCTGCTGTTACCAATGTTAAAGTGTTCTGCGATTCCTTCAGGTACTATGCACATGAAGAAACACAGTTTACTGCTTTGGATGGCCCACCAAAAAAAGTTCTTGATGGGAAATAAACCCCAGCCAAGTAGAGAAGTGGGAGCTGGCTGAGAAGGATGTCAGGTAATAATAAAAACAGCAATTGCTGAGAGAGGTTGACATGATCAAGTGCTTTCCAAGTGGTGAAAGCTTACTGCAGTCACTTTAGTGTTTTCTCCTTGACGAAAGATGAATCCCATCTTTAGATGTGATTTAGACATCAGCACACCTAAAAAAACCCTGTCAATTATTGTTAATAGGAGTTTAAGAAATTGTAATATGTAAAGTGCAAAACTTTTGCTAATTATGTATTATGTTCAAAAATGTGGCACCTTTTCAACCATGCTATTTAAATATACCTTAGACATAGTGCATGCCCCAAATACTTACAGTATGTGGTCTTAATCCTGGAAAATGATTTACATATATAAGTTAACATTGAAATAGTCCTACTACCACTGAGGCATTATTCAAAGTTAATACAATGCAGAATGATTTGTCATGTTGCAATGATGAGAAACTAAGATGCCGTGTGAGGTAGAAAGCTGAAGTATGGGGAAGGACCACTATGATGCTTCATAACTTGCAGCAGCAAATGGTTTAAATCCTATACCTGAGCAGCCAAAGAACAGTCTGTGAAAATCAATGCTAACAGTTGCTTGACTGATTGACTGACTGATATTATATACTTTGACCTTTACGCTGAGTCTCAGTGAACATTTACAGACATTCATCATGTGGCTCATGGTTCATGCTTTGCGAGCACAGACGTGGAACTAGGCTTTAAAAGAAGACTACATTTTTATTTATTGTGTGCTATTTAAAAGCCCCTTCTCATGACCACAGCACTGTCTCATCTCTAACTTCTGCCTTGTGAACTGGGCTCTTGTTTCAGTTCAGAATCATAACTCACTTTGTAGAAATGGATAACTAGCTTTCTGCTCAAAAACCTTGTTTTCAGAAAGTTAATGAGTTTGAAATTAAATTGCCCCCTGAACACTTACTGCCATGTCACCAGTTTTTCAGAATTTTGGCATGCAGATTCTTTGACAGTGGGGAAGATCCTCAAAAAGTGAGCAGACTTTTCAAGAAAGAGACGTATCTGCAAAAATCACTGTCTTCTTTTTCTTCTTGTACTGCAAAATATTCAAGCATAATATGAGTTTCTTCAGCTATAAATGTCTTTGTTACCTATAAAGTCTTGTTGGAGATACAGATACAAAATTAAACATTCAGAATTATGGTTTATGCCTAGATATTCCCAGATAAATATGGATATGTTATAATTATTTATAAACGTAGGTTTGTCACATACGGTGATTTGGTGTTGATAGTATTGTTCATCTAAAATGGGGTTATGCTTGGTAACACAGCAAAATTGAAATTGGAGC
Source organism: Dasyornis broadbenti (assembly GCA_013397935.1). Taxonomy (NCBI): domain Eukaryota; kingdom Metazoa; phylum Chordata; class Aves; order Passeriformes; family Dasyornithidae; genus Dasyornis; species Dasyornis broadbenti. Next base: position 416,809 of record VZRN01000227.1, read on the forward strand.
AGAAGTAGGCTGATATTTGGGTCTCCAACTGAAACAAAAGCATCACATAATCTGACATGTCCTTTCATTGCTCTTTTCTTTTTCCATGCTACTGGGTTATTTTTTTAGCCTAAAGTAATCAACTCATATAGATAGTTTCAAAGTCAAAGCATTTTAGTCAGCAACCATGATAGTTTGTAGGTGTCTTGGGGTGACATTGTGAAAGTCCTGTATTCCATATCATCTGCTTTCTGCTCAGACAATGTGTTCTGTAAATTTAAGAAGCTGGGAGAAACTCTGCTGGCCCGGGTTGTTTGAAATTCCTCCCCAAGGTGTCTGGCCTTGAAGGGAGGGGGGGGAAAAAGACGGCAGGGAGGTCTGGTTTTTTTTTCCCCCTCGCACTCTCGCTCTGGGGCTTCCAGCGGCAGCAGCAGCAGCAGCGGCGAAGGCCTATTCCTTCTTCTGTTTTATCTGTTTGGACTGTTTTTCTCGACTTGCTTTCTCATCCGAGACATCAGACAACACCCGAGAGGAAGCAGGTGAGAATCCTTCAGGAAGCCACCTGAGGGACTTCGCCCAGCCCCGCAGTACTCCCCCAGTGGGGGGGGTGGAACTACGCCCAAGGGAAAACAGGACACTAAAGTGTATCGGACTGTTCAGTCAGGTCTAATAAGTCCTTTTCTTTTTCCCATGCTTTATGGGCATTTGGTTTTGTTTGTTAAATAAAATAGGGTTTTTTTCACTTTCATCCAAGAAGGTTTGTTGTGTTGGGGGAAGGAGGTGCCGGAGGCCTGTTCCTGTGGGGGAGGCGCTTGGTAGAAGCGTTTTCCTCCTAAACTTGTCTCAAAACTGAGACAGTAGGGTTACTAAAATTTCAGAAAAGTAAGTTAGGGGTTTCTTTTAGTCATTAATACATATTTTGTTGTTGGGTCAGAAGAAGACTGTGAGGCACAGAGCTACTATAATTGGGAAAATCTCTAAGCAAGTGAGGCATACGAAACTAAGTACTGAAAAATCACCTTTATCATGAGGAAAAAATATAAGCTGGTTTCTAGAGTGATAGTGGAAAATGACTACTGAATTGTACTTCTAAAAAAGTGAATTGTTTCCTGTATATTACTTCATTTTTAGGCCCAACAATTTATTTATATGACCACAGGGTCAGAAGTCCTGCCAGCAAACCTGTTCCAGCATGGGCTTCTCACAGGGTCACAGCCTTCTCTGGGCATCCCCCTGCTCTGGCATGGGATCCTGCACAGGCTGCAGGTGGATCCCTGCTCCTCCATGAATATCCATGGGCTGCAGTGAAATTTCTGCTCTGGTGCCTGGAGCACCTCCTCTCGCTCCTTCTTTGTTGTTGGTTGTTCCTCTTACATATTCTCATTCCTCACTTCTTTGGCCACAACTAACTCTGCACACTAATTTTTTCCCCCCCTTTGTAACTATGTTATCCCAGGCACTGCCAGTATTGCTGATGAGATCAGCTTTGACCAGTGTTGGATCCATCTGGAATTTGCTCTGTCAGACATGGGGGAAGCTTCAGGCTGCTTCTCAAAGCAGTCCCCCCTGTATCCTCCTGGCTACCAAAACCTGGCTGTGCAAACCCAGTACAGCAGAGGTTAGTAGACTTCTTTTTTTTTTTTTTTTTAAGTCATATCAGTTACAGGAGTTTTTCTGTATAGTTCCTGTTGCCCAAACACTGGAGAAGTTTTTTTGCCTCTTGTAAACACGGCCTGAAAATGATGAAGCAACTATTTGAAGTTAATGTCAAATGCTGCTATAAATTAGCTGTTAGGATACAAAGTTAGTGTATTGATTTTTTTCTATCCAGTACATGCTCTTTTTATAAACAAACTTGATCATGTGCCTATTGATATATTGCAGATGTAAATTTTATTAGAAAATGGACTGGAAAGTAATAAAAGCTTTGAACAGGCTATCATTATCTGCAAATTCCATTAGTAAACAGATAAATTTTCAAACAAACTTATTGTTTTTTAAAGAGATTTTGATTATTCCAGGATGCTAAAATGGACTGATGCAAGATGGTCCCCAATCATTTTAAAAAATAAAGAAAAACCTCTTCAGTGACTGGGGGAGAATGGAAAGGTTTTGATACCTGTTTATTTTACATATATCCTGATTCACAAGCAAAGCAACAAGACCTGATAAACTGTAAGTAACCCAGGTAGATTCTGTGGCAAATGCCAGTCTTTGTTTAAAGCTGGATCATACATTCACCCTCAACAACATTGCTTGAAAATGTTACGCTGTGATGATGCCTTCAGAAGCTGGCAACATTTTAGGGCTACTCAAGTCTTTTCTAAGGGAAATGAATTTATTGAGCCCTATTGTAGGAAAATGAGATAACTGGGTACTGATAGCAAACAACCAGTGAGATAAGAATGAAAGAGGGTGGATGTTGATGTAAATTCCCAGTACAGACTGGGTGGGTGAGAATTATAATCAGAGATAGCATCACTGTCTCACCTGTGCTGCCACTGCAGCTAGCGGTAGTTAATGAGGTAATGTGTTCTGGAGAAGCAAAACAGGAAGGAACCATTATTGCTGATTTTTCCTTAAGGCTCAGGCACCTGGTTCTTCTCCATGTTTTTTACACAACTCGCATTATAGCAGCACCGTTGTTTTGATGAATTGGTTATTGTCGTAATAAGGGTGCATACAACCTCCGTTTCACGAGAGTACTATAAAATGAGCATTTTTTTTTTAAAATCCCACACATTTCTATTTTAAAAGCTTTTGTAAATCAGTTTAGCTATGTCAGAAAGTTACATTGGAAATGTGAAAATAACTCTTTTACAGTGAGCTAAGCTTGCAAAGGGCAGTATACAATGATTTTACAGCCCAGTACTTTCCATTTTCCATTTCTGAGATGTGCAGCTCGGCTCAAATGACAAATATTTTTGCACATGATGGTTGGGTGAGGGAGAGTTTACCTTACATACAGATGTAGGGGGTCTCTGACTGGGGATTCCAGTTAAGCCTAGTCCAGAACAACCAGGACCCTGTCTGAGCCCTGTGGTAGGGGTGTCTGCCTCTACTCTTGCTTCTAGGAAACGGTGTGGATTTCCTGGCTTGTGTGTGTGTGTCCTGTGAGGCTACAGAGCTTTGGGGCGATGGGGAGGATGCAGCTCCAATCAGAACAGCTTCAAACAGACGCTGCTGTTGCTCAAATCCTCTACACGTGGCATTAGCAATGTGTGGCTTACGACAAGCAGCCAAATTCCCCTTCTGTGCAGTATTTAGAAAACCTGTCTAAGAGAGATTCCTTCGTAAGGGTCTCTGCAAGCACATAGATTTTGCATCTCTTCAAGTCCTGCTGCTTGTAGTAGCACAGAAAATGTATTGCTGCTCCGGCCCTTGTGGTTATCCCAACCTCCATTTAATCTGCAGTAGTCATGTTGCTAAATCACAGAGAGATTTGAAGGCAGAGGAAAGGACCAGGAGCTTCAGAAGCGCTATTGAACTCACCAAGCAGTTTCTCTTTAGTAGAATAGATCAGAGTACGTTAGGTGCCTGAAACCTGTGTTGAAGATTACAAAATCCTATCCCTTCCTGCCCATTTTGGGCAGTAGGCAGGATTCTTTTCTGCAAACTGATGGGGTTTGTTTCTGTAATTTTCATAACACAGAAGAATGCCCTAATACATGCTGGGTACTCCAATATGGGAAACTGATGTATGCTGGTGGCAGTGCACCATTGTGTAAATAATTGATTATTTTGTAGGTCAAAGACAGGAATCCAGTTATTTCCTAAATATGACAGTTCAAATAATAATCTGGAAGATGGAATCATGATAATCAGAGCTAGTTTGGGCCTGTTAGCAAAAAAATAACCTGCAGAAGTAACACACCCCCTGAGTATGTCTAACCTATCTGGAGCCCTTCCTGTATTATATTATTGCATGGCATCCTGCAGTCATGAATTTCACAGTTACATTTATATCTTATTTTATTTTATTCTAATTTCATTTTTGATCTACACTTACTGCCTGATTATTTCCTAGCATGTTCTCTAGTTGTCTTGCTATGATGAATAAAGACATAGCTATCTTCCTTTTCTATGTCAATAGATATTTCCTGTAAAATCACTATTTTCCTTTTCCCTGCTGAAATCCAGGCAATTTCCTGTCATGCGCAAAATATTCTATATTTGTGTTCATCTTCTAGGATACTTTTTTGTAATGGGTTGTCTAAACCTTTATGAAATTTTCAAATGGAAACTGTGGGTTCAAAAAGTGATGCAATGATTTCTTGTAGGTTGTTCTCAATTTGTTCTGGAATTACCCTCGACATCCAGTTGCTACCTGAATTCCTGGTTGAGTGTTTTCCTGACATTTTCAGAGGACTATCCACAGCAGTTCTCATAGTTTTTTCTCAGTGAAGATGGCTGACGTGGAGTCCTTAGCACCCATCAATAATGACATTTTTTCCTTCTTGCATTACTTCTCACTTTGCTCTTCAATTTCAACAGCTATTTTATCACTTGGTTGCTGAGGTTTGCTGAACAGAATATAACAACAGCAACAACAACAAGAAGAAGTTATTTATTATAGCTGGAAAAAAATGGCCATCAAACAATGACTTTTCAAATGATTCTTACCTTGCAGTCATACTTTTGTGCTTAAGCTATCGTCAGTAATTGTCACTGGGTCAGCAGCTGTCAAAAGACCAAGCAAGTTTAGGAGAAGAAGTGTTTTGAGGTGTCCTTGCCAGGAATAATTACACTGCTACAAAAATATCCACAGCCATCTACAAGAGCCCTGTCTTGGAAAAGGAGATACTAAGAGTTTTTCACAGCAGTTTTCAGAGGCAGGTCCTTAAATTCCAATATAACCTTGTCTCTTTGCACAGATCTGTGGGTCCTGACTTATCAGGGCTGAAATAGCAAGAAAACAGGGCTAATATTTGAATCTGACCACTGCATTTGTCCAGAGAGAGATTAAATAAGTGAAACAAAGAGGAAGTAATCAATCTTTAATTAATTTTTAAAAGGTTTAATTCATGCTCTTGGTCTGTCACATTTTCTTCCCTTCATTATTAACCACCCCACTGCAAAAAAAAAAAAAAAAAAAAAAAAAAAAAAAAAAAAAAAAAAAAAAAAAAAAATTCCCAGTGAAAATGTTTTCATGAAAGATTAACTTTGGTAGAATTACCTTCTGCACTGAAAGCTGTTTCCATTTCAATTTTTCTGGCCATTTCAAGCATTCAGCATGAGGAACAACAGAATGATCTCCCCAGTTTAAAAAAGTAGGTCTGTAGCAAGAGATTACGATGAGTAGACATTTCAGAGTGTTTAGTAAAGAATAGGGAAATATGTAAATTACTTGTTTAAAACTTAAAAATAATCAGGTCAAATTGAATGTTCCATAATAAAATAGACACACTTCTGAGGTATAGCTGCATTAGACAGACAAGGTAATTTTTCTTTCTCCCAATAGCCTAATGCACAGAAGATACTCCTAAGAAGCCTAGGAAAAGTGGATTTGTGGATAGAAAATATTATTGAATAAAATAGTTGGTGTTTTTCCTGGAGTACTGGTTTTGTAGAGGTACTGTTTTAGTACTGGTTGTGGCTAGGGTAGAGTTAATTCACAGTAGGTTTTGCAGGGCTGTATTTTCAATTTGTGCTGGAAACAGTGTTGATAGCGCAGGGATGTTTTATTCAGTGCTGAGCAGAGCTTGCACAGAGCCAAGGCCTTCTCTGCATCTCACCCCATCCCTCCAGAGAGAAGACGGGGGGGATGCACAAGGAGTTGGGAGGGTACACAGCCAGGACAATTGACCCCAGCTGACCCAAGGGATGCCCCATATGGTGTCATGCTCAGAAATAAAAAGCTAAGTGAAGGGGAAGGGAGAGGAGGACATTTGGAGTACTTTTGACAGGAGACGTTTGATGGCATTTGTCTATTCAAGTCACCCTTACGTGTGATGGAGCCCTGGTCTCCTGGAGACGGCTGAGCACCTGCCTGACCAGGGGAGGTGGTGAATTTCTTGCTTTGCTTTGCTTGTGTGTGCGACTTTTGCTTTACCTATTAAATTACCTATCATTTTTACCTCAACCCATGAGTTTTCTCACTTTTACTCTTCCATTTTTTTTTTTCCATATCTCACTGTGGGGCAGTGAGTGAGTGGCTGTGCAGTGCTTGGGTGCCTATCGAGGTTAAACCATGCCAGACCTTTCCTCTGGGTAAGTCAGAAACCAAGCATATGTATACTATGTGATCAGGGTGACCCTCCATTTGCTTTGAAGACAATTTTTTGTATTTGACTAGTACTTAAGCTCTTCTGTCAATGCAAATAGTTAAAAAGGAAGCTTATCTCTTCTTTGAAGGAAGAAGAAGATTAATTTTTCAGCATTCTGAACTGTTTGCTTGCATGGTAAAAGAGACATCTTTGCTCATATTTGACCTTCCTGCCTGAAACAAAAGTCTCTTGTGTTTCACTGGATCAGGACCTTATGGTTCTGAGGTTCATCTACTTTTGTCTATACTTAGTGTACTATCCACAGGGTGCCTTAAAATGCTTCAGATTTTTTTTGTTTGTTTGTTTCTTTGTTTTTAATATTTCTTGACAAATATATCTTCTGATCAGATCAGCAAAGTGCCCATACTTTATTTTGCTTGTAGTATATCTGTAACTAGTTTGCTGCTTTCCCTGAGTACACTTTTATTCACATAATGAAAAGCTTGGAAAAAGGATGAGGAAATGCACACTACAATGATAAGATGGTTGGGACATTTCATATACTGTTCTTAATTGTATCTCCCCTTTTCATCTCTCACTGATGCTCTGTAACACCCCTGAGATTTATTTTATGATGAATTACAAGATTTAATTGAAATTTACATCTCTGAAAATTCTGGTTTATCTGTAAATATCCAGTTGTACTGTTTTCATTACCCTAAAAGCATTTACTGTATGTATCAAAAGTAGAAGTAGAAGTTTTGAACAGGTGCTTCTGTTGTTACAGAAATTACAGACTTTTTAAGTTCTGAAATTACCTTTTGTAATAATTTTATTCTTTTAAAACTTATAAAACTTCTCTCAACATCATCTTCCCAGTGTATCAGTTATGTATTTATATAACACACAGAACTCCTAAACGTCTCTAATCTAAGGTTGCTGTTATTTTGGGAGGGGAAGAGGGAAGTTAGGTGCATGAGTAATACAGATAATAGTTAATTTTTTCAGTTTCAGCCACCACATTAGGCCAGCCATTGCAACTCCTATGCAAACCACGCAGTAGTTTCTGGATTACTGCATTCAATAAAAGAGTTATGTTTTATCTTCACAAAAAATGCGAATGGCATGCAGACATAGGCTATATATGAAATAAGTTACTACACTGCTGGAGCAAGGCTGGAAGAAAGAGATTTAAGAATATATCTTATTCTTTCCTACAACTTTCATGTTGTGTGAAATAGAGGTTTTCCTAGCACTCCTGTAGCTGATCTTTCAATAAAATATTTGTTGAATTAGGCTAGACATTTTCTGCAACAAAGACGTGCATGAATAGTTCTGTTTGCAGCACAGATCCTTTTCCTGGGGAAACGTGTTAAAAATAGTTAAGAAATTGGCAGGGTTTTATTCTGATTTTTTTTTCCCCCGACCTAAACATATGAAGGTTCCTCAGAAACCTCCAGGAAATTAACACTTGGTCTATGTCTTGTAAAGAAAAATTGTCCCATTTAGGAAAGTCTATAGATTTGAGTAGTTTGAAATGGCCTTTTGAAGTGCCATGGTATATGTTGCAATTTATTTCTGTCTATTCCTCACTCCACAAAGCCTTGACTTCATCAGCATCTCCAAGGGGAGCAAATAAGTAGTTTCACAAGATGAATCATTTTTCCCTTGGCGCAGGAGGCAGTACACATGCAGGTGAGTCTGGTCCCTGTCTTACACTCAGCCCTGTTTCCCCAGTGTTCCTTGGTGTCTGCAGTACCATGAGAGGTTGCAGCGTTCGAGAAGTGCTTGCACCCTCTGTATTTGCATTGTGCAGTGCGAGTCTCTCCCTGTGAACAGATCTATACACACAGCTCTCAGACCTACTACACTCTCTACTTTAGTTTTTTCCTTTTATTCTGAGTCATCCTGCAGCTATTAACAGAACAGAATCTAGCAGATGACTTTTTCTTCAAGATTAAGGAGCACAACTAACATATTTAGATAGTCAATAAGATTATTTTCTTCAGTTTAGATTTATCTTCCCCAGCTTTTGCATTATATTGGGAACCATTCTTAACCTTAGATTATTTTTATTTGCTCATAGAAAGAATAAAAAAGCAAGTGGAAGCTACTGACTGTATTTTCTTCTGAGCTTGTACTTAAAAATTTAGCAGATGTTCTGGAATAGATAGTTGAATGTCTTGTCTGGATCAATTCTTTCAATCCCAGGAATAGAGAAAGTGTGGAAGATGTGTCACTTGAATTATGATAATATTATGTTTTTCTAGGTATGATTTTTTTTATCCAATTTATACAGTGAAATTAGCATAAAAGTATTGACACTCTTCTGAAAATCCATTAGAAGAGTGTTTCTGATCAAGTGCTGAAGTGTCCCAATATAGAAAGTGTTGGGATACCATGGTGATTGTATCTATAAAAATCTATACCCTGTCAAATTTCAGGGATCAAGAGCAAACACACTCTGCAGTTTACCTTATGAAAAGTCATTAGTAGGAAAAAAAAAGACTACAGCACATAAGTACTGTGATTTTCTTCACATGTCTGAACTCAATCTACAATGTCAGCTGTTTTGAATGTCACTAGAGTTTGACAGTAGAGACCGAGAGCTGAACAGAAGCACCAACAACCATACCAGTTTCTGGAAGGTTTATAATGCAGTGCTGGAGATTAAGGCTAACCTTTTTCTATGTGCCTGCTCTGTCATTTTGTCAAGGTTCATTACTATGAAACTCAATGAACTCCTTGAACCAATATGAAATGTGACAGCTGCAGGAAAGCCCTGGCCTTTAAACTCCAGCTGCTTGCTATCAGTGAGCCGACCTGATCAGGGCCATATAAAATTTAGATGTGTTGTCTTCTATGCACCATGTCAACCAGGAGCTTGTTCCAGAAGCTCACTACACTCATAACACAATCCTTCCTCTAATTTTCAACCTGAATTTATTTCTGTCTGGTTTACATTTTTTTTTTTATGTTAGTCTCTCTTGCAGTTTATGTGATTCTTCTACTTCCACAGTGGTTCTCTTTCCTTCTGACACCATCCTACTTCATCTTCCTACACGATCCCTTCGTTCTTTCATTCTGTAAAAAAATCACTTGTAATTCTTTTCCACATCACAGCCTTCATTTTGGTAAAATGAGCAAGTCATGCTCTTTGAGTGCTGTCTGTAAAGCCAACCTTTCTCATTTCCCTGTTCATGCTAGGAAATTTTCTCTCCTGCTTTTGCAATTTTAACTCCTGTTTTTTTTTTTTTTTAAGTGAGGATAGCTAGAACTTTATGAAGTTTCCAGATGAAATCTCATGAGTACATTATACAATGGCATTAATATTTCCTGAGCCTCTGCAAATACTTTTATTGATACACTCTACCACTGTACAATTTTTTACTTTTTTTTTTAATTTAATGTTATATCTCTTGGGTGGGAGAGGTTGTAACATCTGTCTTTTACCGCCATTTGTGTTATGTCCCGTACAGGAGGTGCTTAGGCCCTACTGTAAAATTTAATAATAAGTTTTATTAGTAGTATCAATGAAATGCATCTCTCATTACTTGAGAATGTTGGTGATATGCTTTATTAATCCTTGGTTACCTAATTTCTCTCTGTATTTTTAGTTCATTTGCTTCTTGTATGTGTTCATTTCAGTATTTTTACTTCTCTGCTGTGGCTACCCTTCAGAAAACACAAAACAGTTTACAAATCTTACTGTTGCATATTAAAATCTTAGTGCAATGTAATTGTGAGGGTTATTCTTCACGTAATAAAGTATATGGATTTTTTACAGGAACTATGTAAACAGTAGTCAGCATTAGAAATAGAATTATAGAACTGTAGAATCATTTAGGTTGGAAAAGGCATTTAAGATCAAGTTCAGCCATCAGCTGAGCAGCGCCACCATGTTCACTATTAAACCTCATGCCCTCAAGTGTCATATCCACATGTTTTTTGAATGCTTCCAGGAATGGTGAATCCACCACTTTGCCGTACAGTCTGTTTCCACGCTTGACAACCCTTCATGTGAGAAAAATTCTCCTACTATCTAATGTAAACCTCCCCAGGTGCAACTTGAGGCCATTTCCTCTCATCCTATTACTTGTTACCTGTGACAAAAGACTGACCCCCACAAGTCTACAACCTCCTTTCAGGTACTTTAGAGAGCATAAGGTCCCCCTTTCATCTCTGTTTCTCATGGCTAAACAATCCCAGCTCCCTCAGCACCTCCTGATATGACTTGTGCTCCAGACCCTTCCCCAGCTCCCTTTCCCTTCTCTGGACACGCTCCAGCCCCTCACTGTCTTTCTTACTGTGAGGGGCCCTGAACTGAGCACAGGGTTTGAGGTGTGGCCTCACCAGTGCCAAGTACAGGGGGACAGTCACTGCCCTGGTCCTGCTGGCCACCTATTGCTGATCCAGGCCAGGGCCATTGACCTTAACAGAAGTAATATTCATAATAAACTCTAATGAAGCTGCTATTTAGATGATGACATATTTATTAGACGCAATATAATTTAATTTATTCAAAGACTCATAAAGAATAATGGATATTTTGTTGTATAGACTATGCAGACTGCAACAGTGTTCAAAGAGGAAAACAGAGAGAGAGAAGAAAGTCAGGATCTTACAGGACTTTCTGATACAATAAAATAGACTTTTATTCTATAAAAAATGTGCTCTTATGACTTTAAATTCAAGATGATTGAAGACTGAGACATATAAATGCATACATTTAATTTTATACAGCCATAGCAGTATGATTTAATGATTGTAGGCTGTACACAGTATTTCTTAGTATATTTAATGTATGTTATGTACAAAGAATGCATTTACCTAACTTGGCAAGAAATAAATCTCGAAATCTATTGCTACATTTAACATTTGAATCACCATTGTTTCTAGAACCTTACAGCATCCTAATCCTAGCAAAACAGGGAGCTCATTTTAAGGGAACAAAACGCAAGAAAGATCAAGACTGGAGTCCATCCAGTATGAATGCTGTTCTTGCCATTGCAAGGCTGAAGAATTGATCATTGCTGACTGCACAGGGTTCCTCAAAGAAGATCATAGAATCATGGAATGGTTTGGGTTGGAAGTGATCTAAAATATTGTGTTCCAACCTCCCTGCCATGGGCAGAGACACCTTCCACTAGACTAGGTTTCTTAAAGCCTCATCCAACTTGGCTTTGAACCCTTACAGGGATGAGGCATCCAAAACTTCTCTGGGCAACCTGTTCACGTATCTCACTACCCTCTGCATAAATTATTCCTAACATCTAATCTAAATCTCTCTTAGTTTAAAACCATAACCCCTGGTCCAGTCACTATCTGCCTGTGTAAAAAGTCACTCACCCTCTCTTTTATAAGTCCCCTTCAGGTACTGGAAAGTCACTGAGTTGTTCCTGGAGCATTCTCCTCTCCATGCTGAACAATCCCATCTCTCTCAGTCGGTCTTCATAGGAGACTCTCTGACCTGTCCATGTCCTTCCTGTGCTGGGAACCCCAGATCTGGATGCAGCACTGCAGGTGGGGTCTCTCCAGAGCAGAGCAGAGGGGCAGAATCCCCTCCCTGCCCTGCTGCCCACGCTGCTTTGGATGCAGCCCAGGATACATTTGGCTTTCTGGGCTGCAATTGTACACTTTTGGTTCATGTCCAGCCTCTCATCCACCAGCATCCCGAAGTCCTTCTCTGCAAGGCTGGTCTCAAACAGTTCTTCTTCCAGCCTCTAGTCATCACACACAGGCTATTTTGATGGCTTCTGTTAATGATCTTAATGAAGCTCTTATGCATTATTTCTGAACTTTGGGGCAAGCAATATACAATTTTCAACTTTTTAAAAATCATGGCTAGAGAGGCTATTTGGTGGACCAGTACAAATATTGGCCAGTTAAATTTTCCACCTGTAAGTTTCTTCTTACAATAATTGTGACTCTGTTTACTGACAATGTTAAAACTCTTAAAAATGAAAAAAATGAAATAGTCTGGTTACAATTTTGAATGAATCTGCTGGTTTATTTATTATTAATTGTAGCTTTTTCATCTTAGAAGTAGATTAAAAGCAGTCTTGGGGAACTACCTTTTTGTTAGGTTTTGTATAATGCATAGCACAGAAGGATCTCTACAGAACTGCACAAGTAGACTGGATTGTTGCCTGGAGTAGGAATAAGTGGGCGGAAAGTAATATTTTCTATTCATCTTTAGCCCTTTGTCAGCCAACATGGTGTTGCCTTTAAAAGCATGTGTCTTTGAAGAATATGTCCTATGTCTTTAAAGAATTGTGGGGGAAAGAGGAAAAACCCACTATTTAATCACTAAATAACTGGAAAAGAAGATCCACATTCAACACAGAGACATATAAACCAGTACTTTGTCATAAATACGGTAGTTTTGAAGTGTGTTTTACAGCTGTGGTGATCTGGGGTCATCATCCTAATATTTTATTCCGGTGTCCATCGATGAAATTTAGCAGCATAATTAAACAGCATTCCAATTCAGTCAGACTGATCTTGCAAGAGAACTATATGTAAATGTGTAATTTCACAGGTTACCTATGTAAGAACTACAAATGCACAAAGCAAATCTAAATTTTATTCTGGAATATGTCACTTAAATGTTATTTAGAGAAATAGTGGCTGTGGCTGTTATGTATCCAGAATAGAGTGGAAAAATAATTGGTCAGAGGTTTTTTTGAGTATTCAGAATGTAAAGAGATTTTTCTTCTAATCATTCCAATTTTAGGTATTCTTACACGAGTGTGTCTGGGCTGTACTGTGTGGTAACAGAACACACCTCCGAGGAATTGAACACTTCTCTGGAACTGTGGTATTATTGCCTTTCATTTAATACAGGTATTCTAATATTTGCACCCAGTAAGAACAAAAACAAACCATAAAATATCTCAGTAAGAACTGAAGCGGGATTCTTTCCCTGTTCTGATCTTTGAAAATTCAAATGATGCATATTCATATAGAGAGAGTGAAGGCAAAGTGTTGTAGCACTCTGAGAAAGATGCAAATTGAGTTGGCTGTCAGGTCAATTTGATTTGGGATGAAATAACAGCGTGATCAACCCATCATATATGAAGGAAGCTTGAATTTCTTCACAAATATAATACTGTCACGACACATATGGCCTTGCATAGCTCAAGGGCTTTACTTATTCTAGGTATAATAGTGCATATATAGTTAGGTGTTAAATATGTGTTAAATTTTTACATGCCCTGTTAGAAGAGGAACAAAATATTTCTGTGGCAGGAGATGTTACTCCATTTTCTGGCCCTACTGCAAATTTCTCTGTAAGCTGTTTTCTCATCATTATGCCTCAGTTTGTTTATAGTGCATAGGTGTAACATTTTGCAATGTTGCTAAATTTCTCTGATAAGTCTGATTCATGATGAGCAAATTCATAAGCATCTCAACGTGGCTTTTTACAAGCGAAAAGTTTTTAAGACGTCTGAACGATCGTATTCTGCATAGAATTTCAGCATGTGAACTACCTTAAGTGGCTTCAAAAGCTGACTACTCTAATACGCATTCATGAACTCAGTTACAGAACACCAGCTTCTCCGAAAGGCAGAAATTCAGAGAATGACAATTGCATGACCCCTTGCCAAGAAAGCCTGTGTGCTACCAGGCACTACTGACTGATGGAATATTTGGTAATGCGGCTTTTGAGTGAAAATGGGGAAAATATTTCTGAGAGGAGGGGAAATATTTAACTTTTCAAGTCAAGTGCATATAAAAAGAGTCACAGAGAACTTTTTCTTTGACAGTGCACATTAACTGAATCGAATAGAATTCAGCTCATCCAGACAAAAAAAGAACTAGGCAGAAAGAGAGGTTAGATAACATAGCTGGCCAAAATGTTTGGTTATAGCAAATGTAAGCCTTTGTATACGACAGGCTTTACAAAAAATCCTGTTCAGTGTGAACTTACTGGAAAGATGAAAAGCAATGAGAAAGTTGAATGTGTATTGTCTGTGAATGCAGCTTTCAAAACTCTGAAGATTCAAAAAAGGATGAAAAGTACAGTTTGATAAAGCAATGTGGAAAGAGAAAATTTGCTAGCAAAGAAGGTTAAAATTGATTTGTTACATTTGCATTGCATTTCAGCAGTATGTGGGAATTAATGACCAGAGAGATATAAAACGATGCAATTAGAGATACAGATGTGAAAACACAACTGCCTTCAGTTCTTCATGGCATTGACAATGGAACTTTGTTGCTATTGAAATGACAGAAAATTATCTGGTTGAAAAATCCACAAGAATTTTTCTGTAGTAGTTGTCAACCATTTTTCTATATTATTAAATGTCTTCATTATTTTCTGACCTCGATACAGATTGGACAAATGTGAAGCTTCATCCAAGCAAGCTCATTGTAAAGGACTTTTTTTTGTCATTAATATGATGTTGTTTGGATTTTTGAATTAAAAAAAAAATGAATGAAGCAGTAACCATTTAACATGTGTATATCACCAAAGAATGAAAGAAATGTCAAAAACCTGTGTCCACGATACTGGCATATGAAGTAGTAAGTATTGTGCTGGTTAACTCAGAGCTCAGTGAGTATTTGAAGGACACACTGGCTGTCAGTGAAAGAATCTGGCTGCTTTCTTCCTTGGGATTAATACAGAGCCAAGTGTAGGTTACCAGTCACCATAAAAGACGTGATTCAGAAGTCTTCCAAATGAATAGTAATGAGATGAAACACTTTATATTTATAAGACTTTAAACAACTAAGTTATAAACTAAAATTATTTCATATATTCAGGAAAACATTAAGGATATAATGTTAAAGTCATGGATCAATGTTTCTTACGAGTGATCAATCATGTTGGTTTCATTCCATGACCACTTCATTATCAATAAGGAATTCACCACACAGGAATTCAGGTTGTGCCATATGATCATCAAAGACTGGGGTAATGAAGCTGAAGAAAGAAAAAGCATGCAAAAAAAAGCAGATGTGATAAGACACAGCAATAGCTGAAAAGGAATGAAGCAAAAAAGTCTACTCTTTTAGTGAAAAATGTAGGCATATTACAAGAAAAGTCATCATCACTGTCTGTAATTAGACATATATTTAGCTAGGTTACCAGACACTTCCAATTATCTTCTGTCATTTGTGTTGAAACTTTAATCACTTGGGCTGCAATTTTCTACACCATGGCAGTAGCTTTAGGCCATATAGATTTGTACCTTCTTTAAATGTCAGGTAACACCATTGGAGAGTTTCTTTAAATAAAAACAAATGGGAGAAATGAAGCAGTGTTTTTAATACTATGTTTTAAAAAATCAGAACTACTATTTTTAAGAACTGCTGGAGTTTTGGAGCTAAAACTTGAAATCTGTTATATTACATGGGGCCTTATTTGGTTGAGGATTATTCTGGATAGATTACCAGCATAAAAAAGATTTAAGATTCAAAAAGCAGAAGTTCTTTTAGAAGGTGCTTCTGAGATAGATGGGAATAGAGGTTTCTTTAACTATTGCAAGAACTCCCTGAAACTAGTTTACACTTAGTAATACTTTTTTCCTTCCAGCATGGGTTGAATACCTGAAGGAATTTCTGCAGACGTTTAAAACCCTCAGAGCCGTGGAGAGTGAAGCATGAAAGGGAGTATGACCAGGTTTCACACAGCATTCACAACTATGAAATGTAAGACAAAACATACCATCTCTCTCAGTTCTTTGGTGAAGATGTTTTATCATCAGGAGTGAATAGAGGTTCCATTTTTCATGTCCAAAAATATGTGTCTGAAGAGCAAGGGAAAGAAATCAGAGAGGAGGAAGTTTTCAGTGGTTTGTCTGGATAAAGTTTTGTTTCTACATCTGGAATTGGTTTTGATAAGAAACACAGGATGTATTGGAGATTTTAGATTTAAATTAGCTGATATACAATATTTTTCACATTCTTTTCATGATATATGGCACCTTACAAGATTTTAAGGTTGTGTATTGATTATTACAGAGAAGAGGAAACTTACACTGAAATAGCAATATTCGCTTTCTGAATAGGGACAGTAAGTGAAAATTGGAAAGGATAATAAATAGCAGAGGTATTAATGCCACAGAAAAGTCATCCAAGTTAAATTAAAGCAGGAACTCTATCTGCACCTGAGTTGGGAGGAAGAAGAATAAAGGAAGAATTCCAGTTCTGATGCAATGAAATGAGGATGACATCGGAATATGTGGTCAAAAGCTTTCTGACTGGAAAGTACCCCGGGAAGTACATTTTGCACAGCAGGTCCTCAAATACATTGTAATTGCATATTTCAGTTTCACTTGTAACCTCTTTATTCGCAAACTCATAATCATTCCTGTCCAAACCTTTTTCTAAAACCCTTATAAAAACACCAGGGTTTAGCTGTACCAAACAGCCTAATACCATAGGACAAGATTGATGAGGAGGAAAACAGAGATCTGAAGTGTTACAAGGAAACAGCAGATGAATATATAGAGAGAAATACTGTCATTCTGGAGATAGCACAGCTTCAAAGATAGGCTTGTTGAGCTCAGAGTCTGGGAAAGTGGATGTTGACAGAAATACACTGAGCTATAGTCACTAGAGATATGTCTGGATGCTTGAGGCACTAAGTATGTGGAATTCAGGAAGGGAAAGACTTTGCTTTGTGTGTTCTCTTTAGAGGTTGCTTTCAGACATTGCTCTGAATAACAAGGATGAAGTACACTTGTTTTTCTATTGAACTAAGTGAATTGGTCAAGTAGATGAAAAAGAGGATCCCTGATATCTGCTTTCAAAATCAAAACATTCACTATAGGTGAAAACAGTCATTTTAGCATAGGCTTTCGGCAGTTTTGTTCTTCAGCTATGAAAAAAAGGTGACCCTGCAATCTAAACTCACAGGTATTCTGTGAAGCTAAATTGGCTAATACCTTTGAAATACATGGTGGAAAGAACAGGAAGAAAATATTTGTTTGTAATATAAATTCTGAAAAGTACTTGGTTAAGCAGACACATGAACACACATTGCGTTGAAAGACCAAAGCAGTTATTGAGAAGATATTCATGAAGAAGTAACTAAGAAAAACAAATGAAAAAGATCTGTGTCAGCTCTGCAGAAAAAGTAAGCATAAAAATGTGAATTAAGAAGACATATATTGTATATACAGTTATAGTTACATCCCCTGTTCTATTCTATTTAATTTAAAGCGCAAATCCTTGAACTCACACAAGTCCTTCTTTTTTCCGTGAAATCAAATGCTTTTCTGGAAGCAAATTCCAAAATTGCATATATTGATAAAAATTGAATGAGAGGTAATCTGCTCCCCCAAAATCACCAGAACAGGTGAAGATGTCTGAAGGAAGCTGCAGGGGTGGGGAGGAGCTAGAAGTGCCAGAAATGAAGGAGTGAATCTGAGCATACGAAGAAGAGGGACTGGGAGGAATATGCTTTTGGGATTGGTTTGTTTGGGTATTTTTTTTCCTGGGTTTTAGGGTTTAGGGATTTTTGTGTTTGATTTTTTTTTTTTTTTTTTTTTTTTTTTTTTTTTTTTTTTTTTTTTTTTTTTTTTGTTGGTTGGTTGGCTGGTTGGTTGGTTGGGGTTTTGGGGGATTTTTTTGTTTGGTCTTTTTTCCTCACTATCATTCTCCATTTGTAATTGGTAATAGATTAACTTAATCTTCTCCTAACTGAGTCTGCTATGCCTTTGATGATAATTAGTGAGTGTTGTCTGTGTTCTTATCTCAGCCCATGAGTTTGTTTAATGTAATTTTCTCCCCTTGTTCTGTTGAGGAGTGGGAGAAGGGAAGTGGTTTGGTGGGCACCTGACAGCCAGCCAAGGTCAACCCCACCACAAGAGCTCTGAGCCTTTCCTCTCACAGAAGGGATTGATTTTGCCTAACACAACTTTGGAAAAAGATGGTATGCATTACAGAAACAAAATATTTTTTACTTGGAATGTGAAAAATGCTGGAAGATCTGCTGTGTATGTATTGTATCTATTGAGATCAGAAATGTGGGTCTACAGTGGAACTGGAAAACTCTAGGTAAAGTCAATGTATGCAAATATTCTGTCTCTTGAAAGCAGGCAAATTACAAATGAAAGTATATAGTGCTATGAAGTAAATGACTGAAAATAGCCCTGGTTTAATGAAGAGGTAGGTTAGGAGGAAGACATTACTTTTGCACACTATTCTACACCTGCTTGACTTTCTTCTTCTGCTGTTTGCCAGATACCAGTGAGTAGCTCTGCCCATTTTCTTAAACATGAAAACTGCTTTGTGAAAATTTAGAACCAAGTGTGAGAAATGTTTTCAATAAATGGAATAATTTAGCTGTCAAATTTATAAAAGGATACTGGAGTATGTGGATGCATCATCACAAATACTACTTTAGCATTTTATTCAGATGCAGGATTTTCACAGTTTGCAGAAACAGGAATAGAGCAAAGTGATGTCAAAATTTTCCCAGAACCTCTAGAGGGATGGATTGGTGTTACTAGCATATTAAGGAAAACATTTCAAATCAAGAAACAGTCTCTCTATATGGTGGATGAAATTACAAAAGAAGCCTGCAAAAATCTCAATCTAAGGTGACCACCACCAGTAATAATGCATTATTAGCAAAGAAGAAAGATAGAATTTTTAAAAGTGAATAAATTAATGCTTTTCATTCTGATAGAAGCTTTCAGATGGAACACTTTCTAGTTTTCTGATGAAGGGAGTAGTACTTACATGTGTATAGGGGCACACCCAGTCTATATTTGCTAAATTGCAGGCACAATGTTAAAAATTGCTTCAAGAGGGAGGGTAAATGTAGTTTGAAGCATTGTGACAGATATATTTAGTCCTAAAATTTGATATGAATTTGCTAGCTTTTGAGTGGTGATCTCAGAAAATGATTTTTTTTGGAGTGCAGAGCAGTCAATCAGTGAGAAATAAGGATCAGAGAGGCTTGAGAAGAAAAATTCTCCATTGATGGCAAATTTTGTCTCTGTTAGGTCTCTCTCACTTCTTCTAAATGCTCCCTGCAAGAGAAAAAATCCTAGTCTTCGAAAATATTTTCTATCGTGCTTTAGATTTAAGTCTTTTGAGTGAGGCTAGTGAAGTTTACCATAAAGACAACAGGATATTTTCCTATCTCATGGCTTTTAGTAGTGGTGCTGTTTCTTGTGTTGCTGGGGTTTGTTGGTTGGTTGGTTGGTTGGTTGGGGGAGTTGCTTGTTTGTTGGGGTTTTTTTCTGCTTAAAGGATATGGCAAACCTGCAGAAAAGTGCTAATGGATGTTGAAATATGCCTTTCCTTTTGCATATGCAGGGACCAGAAAATATATCTATCCTGTCCTGTGAACTGTGTATTACAAGGTGTGTCTGTTTCTATATGTAATAATATTTTTGATAATAGAAGACTTTAAAACTGATTGCATATGTCCTTATAAAACTATATGCTCCATCTTGTTTTGCAAGGAGCATTACTAGGTTATCCTCAGCCTTTTCAATTTCATTTTGTCTCCAGCTTGAACAGAAAAATGCTGGCAGAGAGTAAAGAATCCATTGGTAGTTGCAGCTCAGGACCTGTTGGCTCTGCTGATCAATACAGGTATTGGACAAGTGAGTTCACAGAATCACAGAGTGGGTAATGATAGCAGGGACCACACGGGTCATCTGGTCCAAGCTCCCTGCTCAAGCAGGGCCATCCTAGAGCACATGGCACAGGAGTGTGTCCAGATGGGTCCTGAGTGTCTCCAGTGAGGGAGACTCCACAGCCTCTCGGATCAATCTGTTCCAGGGCTCAGTCACCTGCTCAATAAAGTAGATTTTTTTTGGCACCACTGAGAAGAGCCTGGCTCCGTCCTCTGTCACCCTCCCTTTGCATACTTGCCTACATTGGTAAGTTCCTTCTCAGTCATCTCTACTTGAGTCTGAACAGGCCCAACTTCCTCAGCATTTCCTTGCAAGAGAGATAGTCCAGTCCCTTAATCATCTTTGTAGCTCTCTGCTGGACCTGCTCCAGGAGCTCCATGTCTGTCTTGCACTGAGGAGCCCAGAGCTGGACACAGCACTCCGGATGTGCCTCACCAGGACTGAGCAGAGGGACAGGATCTCCCTCAACCTGCTGGCAGTGCTGTCCCTAATGTACCCCAGGATCCCACTGGCCTTCTTGGCCACAAGGACCCTGCTGGCTCAGGGACAGCTTGTTATCCACCAGGACCCCCAGGTCCTTCTCTCCAGAGCTGCTTTCCAGCAGGTCAGCCCCAGCCTGTGCTGGTGCATGAGGTTATTGTCCTCTAGGCACAGGACCCTGCATTTGCCTTTGTTGAACTGCATTAATTTTCCCTCTGCCCAACTCTCGAGCCTGCCCAGGTTAGATTTCATATGCTGTCACATGCAGAAATTGCAGTGTTCAAACCTTAAGGGTAAGTCAAGCCCAGCCCAGTGAAATCTCACTGCACCAAAAGAATTTGTTTTATAATAGAAAGGTCACTGAAAGGTATATGCTTCTTCACAGGCCCCAGAAAGACTATCATGTTATAATATCATGTTACTAAATTTATTTCGTATTAGCCAAATAATCCCACTAATGGAAAACTTTAGCTCAAAGAAATAAAGCAACTGCAAAGCGAATAAAGCAGTTCAGAAAAATCCTGCAGCTGTCTTCCCAAGAACTTCTTGTTTATTAAGTTCATCACAAAAGTGGTTGTCTGCCATGTATATCACACAGGTGAAGGTACTGATTGTGGTGCTCTAGGCTAAATAAACACAAGCATAGAGCAGAATGTCACTGGCAGAATAGAGAGAATTCAGCTCTCTTTCAATATGGGATCAAGTCTCAGGACATGGCTGATGAAAGAATAATTGAAAAATAAAAGGGACTGGTGCAAAAGTGGCAGGAAATACTTTTCTTTTTCCTCTGCAAGAAGAAATAAAAAAGATTTCAGAAATGTCCCAGTGCAACAAAAGAATAAACTCAAGATCTTTTATAAATAATAATAATTGCAAGATAGACCAGACATGGTAGAAGAATTTGGAGGGAATATTTGCCTTGAGTGTCTGAAATCTAGATAGATCTTGAGATTCTTTTACCTAGTGAGTCCAAAACCTTAATCTTGGCTCTATTGGTCACTGTGGAGTGCTCCTTTCAGGCTCTCTTTAAGCTGCACAAAAGTTCACTGCAGCAGAGGTTTGTTCCGTTACTGAACATTGGCGGTTTGGACCAATCCTACTGCAAACCCTGTCTCCAAAGAGGGAGATGTGAATAACTTTGAAGTTTGTACAAATTATTTTTTGAGCGGAAACAGTAAAAACGTTGCCTGTAAGTAACGGATATTGTCCCTCTGAAAGTGAAGTTTCAATCTTTTCAGTTCAAGTGACTAGAACAGCCACTACAGGCAAGAGTTTTAGCTATACATGCTCTACAGCTGGACCTCATACTGGAGCAGAACTGCATGAATTACTAAAAAAATTATTTTCTTTATGGAAAATAGATATGTAGACACATCACACAAATCTATATTTCACTATATAGGTTGAAAACAACCTTGAATAAGAGAAACACCTCATTGTTTAGAAGTTTTATTTTACCGTATTTTCATGAAATGAAGATGTTATTTTACTTGTCTATAGTCACATATCTCTGCTGTTATTATTCAAACTGCTTCTAAGTCACAAATGTTAAAATCTAAGACAAACAAAAAGGGAAATCAAAAGGAGAAAATATAAAAGGAAACTTCCACATAATACAGTCTTAATTATGTTTTGGTTGATAGAAGAGCAATTTTGCCACTCAGTTCAAAGGAATCAGGATTAGGAACAGTTTAAGAGTCCTTGAAAATCCCAGGTTATGGACACTACAATTGATTCCTACCCAGATCAAGAAATACATTTTTTTTAGGGAATATACAGCAGAGCAGGAAACAATCAATCAAAAAGGCATAATATCCACTGAAGCCTGTAGCATTGCTCAGAGATGGAATTTGTGCGTGAAAAAAAATGTATTATCTTCACAAAGAATTACATTTTCTTAGAGTGCACAAATATATTCTGCTTGCTACAGGTTAAATCCTTGGGAAAATGCAGTGTATCAAAACCAGAAGTGCTGCTTTGCAAGAGAAACATTTTTTTGTTTCGTTTTTTTTTTGTTCTCCTAGTACTCTTCCCTTTAGTAGCCTATTTTTTTGCTGGGTATTGTATTTGGCTTTATTTTTCCTTGTCTTTTTGATTCCCTAGATTGGAATAAAATAAAGCCACTTCACGCTGTATTTGAATGCCGAGCTCCGTGGGCTATTCCAGCAGTCTATCTTTGATGCCCTATTTACATCGTATTGCCATTGACTGCTCTAATTGTTTGATCCTGGTGCGTCCATTTTAGGTTCAGCCAGTTAAGGTTTTATTCCTCGTTCATAATAATTCAATACAGTTCATTTCATTTGTAGCACTAAGGGCTTGGAGTGTTCTGTTTTACGCCCGTAAAATGCCTTTGTATACTGTGTGTGATGCATTCTTAGGGATTATTTAATTCAGTGAGTCATGTTACTTTTCAGACTATTGCCGTTGTGATAAGGCAAGTCATACACAGAGGTGGTTGGGATGGGTCCTGAGAGATCAAGCTGATAGTAGGTCAGTAGCTCGTGTCTAACACATCACATGGTGTGAAGAGATGGCTGTGTTTCAAAAGCAAGTTATTGGTAACTGATTCCTCATAGAATGAAACAAACAGGAGCTGTACAGGCACAGAGGACCTCTGAAGATCATTGGAAACCAAATACTCTTTGAAGCCTGTCAAATCCAATGTAGATTTTGTTTAATAAATTTCCTTAAAATTGTGGCTTTCGCACCTTTTCACATCAAGAACAACCTGGCCATCCTCCCTGGAAGGATTTGTTTCATTTTTTATGGGATCTACTGCAAGCTGTAGTTATAGCCAAGGACTTTCACCAGAAAAGTAAAATTATTGTAATAGCTTTTAAAGCCAGTTTTGTACTTTGGAAAAATAGATGCTGTGGCATCTGATAGAGGATACATCAGAGAAATTTTTAGTAACATTTGTTCCATGAAGATAACAGTAGCACAGCACTTCCTAGTCTAATTGCATTTGTGATATATATATAAACCCAACGTGTATTTATAGATCTTACACAATGGCATTCCGCCCTCCCTCTTGATGTTTTATCCTTAACCAATGAAGTCTTCTCTGCAGCAAAATTTCCCAGAAAAAAAAATGAAATCTAGTTTTTCAGTTCTGAACTAAATAAAGGAAACCAACGTCCCCACCTGCTGTGGCTGGCCGAATACAGAGTGAAAAGCAGTGTTAATTCAAAACAAAATCACACAGTGAAGATCCACTCACAGCTATTCTCATGTTCTGCTTGCTTTCCATAAAGAACTAAAAACATCTGTCTGAAGCAAATTTTCTTTCCAAGGGGGTGCTTTTGTAAATGCAGTTTCATTGGGAACACACCTGCCATTCAGTGAGCAAATGTATACTCTGATCTCCCATGGATCTTGCCTTCCACCATTGCTTCCAAAATATCTGGGGTGTGTGTCAACTCTGCACATTGCTAAATCCTCACCAGGGCACGTCAGACGAAATAAATAATCTTTTAATGCCAGAAATGTCTGCTTTCTAGCATAAAGCTACAACTATCCCATATAAAGAGGCTGATTTTCCACAATTTTGTATCCATTTTCAAATAACTGCATTACCTCACATTTCCATGTGAGGCAAGAATGCACATTTATAAACAAGATGATGATTTATAAACACTGTGACATTCAGAATGAAAGGTAAAAGTACTGCTACTGACCCAAATGACAGTATTTCTGATTTCTGTGAAGTCCAGTTCAATTATTTTAAGGATCAATGGCCCCATTAACACCAGAGAGAAAGTGCAGCTGGACATTATGATTATTTTTAACTCTCTGTCTTATCCATAATGAGTGTGGCAAAACATGAGGTAACTTTGAACTTTCACCTGATCCTCCTAAAGCATTCTTCAGGCTTCTTAGAAGCTAAATTCTTCTTTCTCAGGCTTGAAATAGATAACTTTATTATGTCTTCTGTATATCTTTCCAACATCAGCTTTGACCATGAAAGCACAGATTTACAGAAGTATGTGTCTTCGTGGAAATAATGCATATTAACCTCACTATTTTACCCCAGGAGATTTAGTACTTGCTTTTTTTAAAATCATGAATAAAATTTTGATTATTGCCTGTAAAGATGAGATTTCATCTTGTATCCATGTTTTAAATAACGAGAAAAAGTCTTCTAAAATTTCTTCATATGTCTTTAATGAAGTAGATTGATACTGCAAACTTTTTTTCTTCTTTTTTTGTTTTGGAGGGATAATGGTATCAGGCATAGCAATCTTTCTGAAAATATCTTGCTTTTGGTTATACTGTTGCACATTCAGCACATAATGTCTGTGATTTTCTAGAAACCATCTGTGAATGTGGATACAGATTTAAATATTTCTGATGAAAAATGAAAAGAAAAAAGAGAAAAAAGGAAAAAAAATTTAAAAAGGTGGTGTTCATAACGCATAAAGAACTAGTTTACACCATGATCTGACTTATCTAGGACTCATAAAATTGTGACATGCCAAACCAAATTGTTTGTACAGCAAAGGCACTAAATTCAGTGAAGTATTTTCTTATTCTTCACTTTTCTTCACCTTCTTTTGTGGTATTCTGCATGTCTATGCCATAGTTCTTCCTATACACATAATTATATCCCGTAGTTATTTTACCATCCTCCCTATAGATATAGTCATAATAGATGTCAATTTTAAGATCAGTAGAGTAACAGAACAGGAAAAAAGGAAATGTGTCATTTAATCTAATTAATTGAAAGAAGACCTCATCTTTTCCAAAAGACCCCTTTCTGGTCTGTTCATGTATGCCGCATTTAAGAGGTTAAAGTCCTCTGAATGCAAGCTGGGAAAGCAGAAATATGTAGCTCCATGCTGAAAGGAGATAAGGGAGACTGTGAAATGCTAGACAAGAGAGAAAGAAATTTTAGCTGGGAGTAGGTCACTCTTCTTTCATAGAGCAATGGCTATTATTAATTTTCTGCAGCTTACATTTCCCTCTCAGCAGAGTATTTATCTTTCCAGGTTACTGTTGTGTAATAGTAAATTCTTAAGGTTTGCTTTTCTATTAGGTCACAAAGTGCCAGATAGCTTTACAGCATGTCCAAATAATTCAACATCTCACAAAAAAAAAAAAAAAAAAAAAAAAAGGTCATAGCAGCTATTAATATATGTGGCCCTCAAGGCTAACACAGGAAAACTGGAGCCTTTATTATTTTTTCATTAATTTCTAAAATGTGGGTTTGCTGAGGTGCCAGTGGAGGATGGTGTAAATTTTTGAACAGTGGCATTCTCAGCAATTATGCAGACTTCTGTAAATACATCTTGACTCAGAGGACTGTCATATTTGAACACTGTTCTCCATTGGAACAACACAAAATAATTTTCTATTAATTTGTGGTGCTTAGGGGTGTTCAGTACCTGCTCACACCTTCCATAAGAAATCAAGAAGCAAGCCTAGCATCAGCCAGCTGTCACACAGAGGATGATTGGATGGAGTTATTCCTGAAAGGAAAAAGATATATCCAGGCAGTTCTAGCTTCTCCTCCCTGCTCCAACCCCTTATGCCCCACCTTCTGCCCACGAAGGAGAGGAAAGAGTTAAGAAGTATTCTTATGTTTCTTAAGCTGAGCAAGACTGAATTAATTGAATGATATCACACGATGGAAACCAGCAAGTGTTTTTAGTACCACAGTGCATTATGGATTCAAAGACCTGTTGATTGCACTCCTGAGCTGATTCCACTCCTCTTTTAGGTAGGGAGTGAGGAACAACCTGGTCTGAAAAACTCTTACATGAAAATCACCTTGAAAATCCTGTATGTGTTACAGTTTTTAGCGAGTACAGAAGTATGTGATACTAGCATTCTTTACGTCTTACATAAAGCATGAGTTTAATTTATGGACAATACATCTGAGTGCTCAGTTTATCCCTCACACTCTGAGTCAGCAGCAAGGACTGGAAGATTCATGTAGAAAGGTAAGTTTCATTTGGCTGCAAATTTGTTCTGTTGCAGATAGATGTTCCTCATATTTTTTACAAGCAGAATATACATGCTAAGAGCTGTAATAATGTTCTACAGAAGAAAAAACAAATAAAGAGGAAGAGAATGAACGCATAACTAGGGCTGTGACGTGATGAGGACAGGGAAGGGATAAAGCAAATCTAATAAATCTCAATGTAAAGTGAATGGCTGGTCAATATTTTTAATTGCAATGGTGATACTGCCTACATGCTGTGGGAAATAAGAAAATAGAAATGGATACTATTCAACAAGATTCAACTGAATTCAACAAGATAAAATTGGCTTGGGGGCAGATAATTTTGAAATAAGTGATACTTTCAGTCATGAATCTGGTGGTAAGGGTTTGGGGCATTAGTAAAATCAGGAAGATAGAGGGAGAGGTGGAGTTGAAGGGAAAATATTGTATGGTAAGTGGATACATGTTAGGATTATGGAAGAGGTAACTTGGACTTATTTGGACAATGGGAAGCTTTGAAGAAAAAAATATGAAAAACATGAAATGGGATAATAAAGAACAAGTCTCAGTAAAAAAGGAGATTAGGCTAGACTGAAATGATATCTTTCAGAAGATAATTGGGTTTTGTAACAGAAAGATCTTAAAAGATCTAACCAATCTGGATCATTACATAGTTCACCTTTTAATAAAGTTCACAATACTTCCATATGGAGATTTTCTAGGAAAAACTGAGATAAATATAAAAGGCTTAAAGTGAGTAGAGCTAACAGGAGGAAAATAAACAGGTAATGCTGAACTGAAAAGTCTTAAGTGTTAAGAGTGAAAGTATTAAAGAGTCATTTTCAAGATGCAGGTCCTTTGATGTTGTGATTAATAAACTTCACTCAAAAAAGTAGAAATGTTCTAATGAGATGTGTTGAATATTTGAAAATGGCAGGTACTGTTAATATGGAGTAGTAAAAGGATGTTACTCTGAGACAGCTGGCATTAGGATTTATGTAATGTAAATAAAATAGCACATAAAATTGTGAAGTACAAAGGACTTTATCTATTAAAGGCTAATAAATGAAATCAAACAAAGCTCCTGTAATAATCTTAGAGTTTATCAATGGGATGCCATGGGAAGGAAGTGTATCTGAGTGCATTCATCAATCGCAGGATGATGTGTGTGCTGCCATTGTAAAGTGATCGTGAAAAAAAGCCAGTAAAAGACTGGGATATGTCAGGGGAGACATTTCCAGTGGAGGAAGGAAGAATATTAATGTGACTGTAGCAGGCTTGGATGAGACTTGATCTGGAATATTGTGTTCAATTCCTCATTCACAGTCAGGAGAGATGAATTTGAAAAAGTGCAAGGAACGGGTTGTTATGATTCTCAGGGGAAGAAAGAGTCTATTTCATGAAAGGATGCTGAAAGAGCTTAGAATTTTAGCAGAACAAAAGCAGAGAAGGGATAAGATTGCTGTCTTTAAATACATCAGGATGGTAAAGCCAGAGACAGGAAGGAAGTGTTTAAGTTAAAGAATAGTATTGGCTCAGGAACAAGTGGGAACAAACTGTCCACGAATAAATTTAAGCTGGAAAGGAAATGAGGGCAAAATGCTCTGGTTTTCAGTAAAAGAATTTTTTGAAATTGTTTATATTATATTATGTTTTTTATATTTCTTATTTTAAAGCATAGCATAGCACATGATAAGCATAATACATAGCACAGCATATGATAAGATTGCCTTCTATAAGAGTGTCATAGGAACTTTCCTCCAGTTTTCTGTTTCTGATTTTGTGTGAATGTGTAAATGCCTACATGTATAAATATTTGATTTGCAATAAAACTAGAGGTCATCTGGGATTATTTAAACAGAGATGCAAAAGGCTGGCCAATTCTATGTATTTACACAATAGTTGAAGTAATGGATTTTGACGAGTAGATATACTTCCTACTCTGAAATGAGGTAAATGGTGCTTTAGAAAAAATATTTCTAAGCATCATACCTGTAGTATTTAGATAAAGCTGTGGACTAAACTGTTCACATTCTGTTTGTATGCTCAAACGAATTTTGTTGGCTTAGCCAAAGCACAGAAACAGAGATTAAAACCGATAACAAATAAAGCTAGAAATATACCTTTGTGATTCCATAATTTGGTTTTTGTTCTATGAAGAAAAGTAAAACCTCCCTGTCTCTGACTAGTTGGGTTTTGGGGGTTTGTTTTTGTAAAGGGCTCTGTTATTCCAGTGTAGAAATGATACCACTTACCTAGAAGATAGTGTGGTGGGTTACATGGTCAGTTTTGGGGGGAGAAATACCTCAAAGAATTGTGTCATTATATTAAGCACTCTCAAAAGAATACTCAGAATATGGAATTGAGATAAGAGTACGAGTTACAGGGGCCTTAATGTAAAAGTGGAAAGCTTAGAAGATAGGGTACAAAATTAGGTGATGTAGGAAAAACATTTGCAAAGCCTTCAGAGGCTCAGAAGCTGGTTTTGTATATGCTGTTCGAAAAGGTTTAAGGTGAGGGTGAAGTTGAGGGAAATTTTCACATTTCCAGTGAAAAATCAGTGAAGTTCACAGGAATATATGTTCAGAGATGAGTCAGGTTTTGGTGTTTTGTAACATAGCAGAAGTTGGTTTTTGGAGAAAATGTTCCAGAAAGATTGGCTGATTTTTTTCTCCCACTAAAGATAAAATTCTTTTGTGATGCTTTAGCTGCTTCAACACCATACTGTTCTTTGGACATGTGTGTTACACAGAAAGAGCATCCTCAAAAGAGTTTAGCATCACACAGTTGCACAGTCTACCACCTGGTGAGCTGACCTGCTTTTTCTTAGTGCTGTTGCTCAGAGACACAGCAGAAATGCAGATCATTGTTTGTGTTCTTCTTTCTCTGCCCTTGAATCGGCTTTTGGTCTCCTGTTGTTTATTTATGTCTCCATTCCTCACTGTTTTGTTACAGTCAAACATTGTATTAATTTGCCCTTTCAAAGTGATCATACCTCAGTTTACAGTTTGAAACAAGAGCAGTTTACTTTGCCACCAGTTTTTAATATCATTAACTTTTGCCACTTATAATGCTTAAGTCCTTGTTTCTGTAAAAGGCAGATGAAATTTACTGTTGTCTGAGATAGTGTCATTTTTCTGAATATTTTCTTCAAAATTGTTTCTGATTGCTCTCGGGCTGCCAAAACTTCTATCAGTAATGGATGGAAAAACTACAATTACAGTTCTTAGAAAAAAATTTTAGAACAGGTCACGGTGTTCTATCCTTTTAAAGTGAAATTGGCCTATTCACCATTTACTGCAAAACTTTTTGCATGGATATGAGCACAGACACTTTTTATGTTCATTCATTGACAACCAGATATGAACCTCTTGAAGAGTTCTTCAACCAAGCCTTGGTTTTACCTTTTCTGTTAATTGAATTTGAAAGTGTATACAAGTGAGAAGAAGGGATGGGAAGTGGCCCTTTCAGTACAGATACACCCAGGATTTTCACCATGTGTCAGCCTGCTCATGGTTCATGTGATCATCATCATTTTGTATCAGTGATTTTACTGAGGGTCAGAAAAGAATTCTAGCAGTCTTATTTTGCAAGTTTTTTTAATTTCACGTTAAAATAAAATCACCACATTTTGGGTTTGGCTATATGGTTTCTTTGCTTTCAAAATGTTTAACAGGGTGTGGGTTCAATGCCATTGGTCTTGCATTCCTTTCTTCCTAACAAAACTCATAACTCATAACTCATAACTGAAAATAATCCTTAAACTACAACTTGAATTTGAAACAATATGGTAGTTTTCTTGTACAAGTCTGCCAATAGTTTATATTAAAAGTAGGAAAGCCATGACCTTCAATGAGATGGCAAATGAGAAATTTCCAAGACGTGTCCTTTCAGTAGTGTATTGACTAAATATTTCACTGCTGATGAGCTACAGAGCTGATCTGCTATTTTGGGGTGTACCGTAGTGACCAAGTGCACGTACCTCTTGTCAAATTATTTTGAAACTGAAATAAAGTAGTTTATTTTCAGAATTACATGTCTCTCTCTGCTATCGTTTCTTCATGAGCAAAGAAATCTTTCAGGCATGGGTGGAAGAGATAGTGATTGTTCTCAACAGTAGTTTAATTTGAATCTCTGAATCAAGTGGTAAAGAACCTGTGCTGCACAAGAAGTCTGTCTCGGGTACCTACATCTCTCTGTGGCATCTAATTTGCATGGAGGTAAGAAACTTCCCATGTCTCATTGCCTCCTCTGATTCTAAAGAGAGCAAGATGTCCAATTCCTTCTCATCCAGTTTTGTATTATCTTGAATTAGAAAGATAGATACAAGAAGAGCAGGAGAAACTGTCATGGCAGTAGCTGAATTCAATATAAAAATAACTCAAGAAATTGTACTGAAGCAATGTATTTATGGACCAGATATTTAAATAGTTGTGTCTTCGTAACAGTTTTTAGTTATTCTCTGAAATGTCCTAACCATCATAATATAGGGGGGAAAAGTAATTTTGAAGCTGGATAAGTTCTTACTTAACTCATATAATCACAGAAATTTGCCTTAATTTTCGTTTTCTTTTCTGAATTATTTCTTACAAACAATAGTTACCATGAATTTGTACAATACATTAGGGGTCCCATTACCTTGACAAAATTAATTGGTTTTAAATTAACCTGAATGTAGAAGGTAGAATTCTATGTGGGAAAATTAATATAATGTTAATGCCTCTGGAAGTTGCAAAGCATTCAGAAAACCCCAAAAAATCATACGAAACATATGTTGGCTCTAGAGGCTTTGTGTTCCTTTCTGGTTTATTAGACAGAACGCCCATTGCTTTGCTAGTTTTAAGGCCTGTTTCTGGACTTTGTCACAGGGCTGCCTCAAGAAGTTATAGGACAATGCTTGCTTTACTTGATATTGATTTCTTAGAAATGTAGAGAAATGGGAAGCTGTATTCTCCTTGAAATAACAATCTCACCATTTCACAGGAAACCAAATAAACTTCTATATATTCAATTTTTACTGTAATTCTTTCACCAAACTTGCCCAAGGTGGGATTCATTTCAGCTGCTCCTAGATTTCTGCATATTAGATGTTTAGAATGCATCTAAACCAGGCAACCTTTGCCCGCTTCTAGTACTGGAGAGAATCAGGAACTTTAAGGGCGGTTCAATGTGACCTAATTTAGTTGTTTGCTTTTGGATGAGATGAATCAGAATACACATTTCATCAGGCTGAGTCACCACTGTTTCAAATATAGAGTACTTGGTCCGTTAACAGCTCTCCTGTGTGACTCCTGGGAGCCCAGAAAGGTTTGTTTTCCCTGGGATAATGTTGATCATGACGTTCTCTCTTCAGTGCAGAGGCAGCTGTACTCATTGGGTGTTGTGCAGGGTAGGGAATAGCATGTTACAGAATGGAAAACATTTCTCTGTTCTTGGTAGTCCTGAACCTCTATCTTCTGCATAAAAAGCAGGCACACTTGCCCATGAGGTAAAAAATACCATTGATACTGAGATGAAATGTGTCATTAATAAATAAAATCACTTTTTTCCAGCTTTTGGACTCACCTATGCTTTGTGTTATTTTAACTGGGGTCATAACTCCCATGATTTCCAAAAATGTAATTTAGGGACTAAGGTAATTACTCTGTCTCATCTAATTTATGCCCTCATTGTATTCCATCCAGAGTTTCTGGGTGTATCATATATGCTCTCAGCACAGATAACACAAATGTGATGTGTCAGCATCCTTTGAAAGGGCATTCAAATGAGACTGGTGAGCTGACATAACAATTCTCAGATAAAAGAAGGGAAATATTTCTCCCCTCACCTCCCTCATCCATTTATGATCCAGATGTACTCTCTCTCTTGGAGTACTTGGGTGGTCTTGATCATATTTTTTTCTGTGACAAAATACAGCTCACCAATACAACAGAAATCTCTGTCTGGCTTTCTTTTTCTGCTGGGTTAGGGCGTGGAATCTGCACGCTGAGGGGCAGCATGAGCACCAGTGCTGCCTCAGAGGAGTGGTCTTTCAGAAGCAGCAAGCTATTAGACTGGTTAAATCTGTCTTGTCTGACTGTAACCTGCAACACACCAAGAAGCACATGGTAAAACACTCTTCTACACTGTGAAAAAGCTAAGTTAAACCTTCTCTATGTGGTTTCTTTACCTCAATCCATCTTTGCTTCCGTGGTGCTGGCAAAGAGTTCTGTGTGATTGAGGGCTGAGCCTCTGACTTTCTTTTCACAGTCCACTTGTGATGCTGCAGAGCAAGAAGTAACTCTGGCAATGCTTACAATATGGATTGGTTATTCTGACGCTTTTAGCTCTTTATGCCTGTTATATTTGGGCCAAAATTTTAAAATGCAGCATAAATTTTGGGATCTCAAATTGGCATAAGTCTGGCACTCAGAAACAGAGAAAGCTTATTTTTTTAAGGTGTTAGTAGATACATACATCTCGCCTAGTTACACTGGAGTGGGGGAAGAAGGTCAGAAAATAATAAGGAGGATGAGGGAAGGATGACTGCATTTCATTTGTATGCAGGTGAGCTTGAAGTCACAGAAACCTGCAGGAGACCACCATTGCTGAAAATTTGATCTTGGGCTTATCAAAGTAGTTTACCAAAAATAGGATCATAGAAAGCATTTTTATAAAGTGTTTTCATGCTCAATGAAATCTACAGCAGTAAATTAACTGTTGCAAGAAACGCGTGAAAGGAAAAGTGACATATTGTGCTCGGAAAGGGACTTGCTTCAACTCGCTGTCGGAAGAGATAGCAGACATGGAAACAATTTCTCAGTGTGTATCAGAGAGGTTCACAAAGACTAGGGAAGGATTTGAATCTGACATTTTAATTTACAGTCTGGAAACTCTACCAAACACAAATTAGAAACAGTGATTGCCACTATGAAACTAGTTTGCAGGCTGCCAAAGATGCAGACTGTTAATGACTGGGTCTAATCTGATGGACATATTTACTCAGAAGAATATTACTGAGATTTATCAGCTTGAGAACTGTGTCAACTCAGAAAAACCCTCACAGAATTGTGAGATGGCCAAAAAAGCAATTCAGAGAATGAAAAATCTGCTAAATGAACAATCGTGGTCAATACACAATATTGTGACAACGTAGAAAGGTATAACTATATGGATAGAATTCCCAGAACAGATGATTTATTTTTGCAAGTTAATTTGAGTATATAGGTGATGTTTGACCTTACTGAGAAGACTAACAGAACACTTACAGCTGGTGTTTCAATTGTTACTGAAAACAAGGTTTCTACACCTGAAAGTAGATGATAGCTGACTTGAGATTCAGAGCTGTGTTGGATACAAGCAACTTGACATGCTGTTCTTTTCCTATTGCTTTGCTTTCATTCCATGCTATCCATGAGGCAGTGTTAAACAAGGATTCAAGAAGTGAAACAGTTAAATTGCATTTTTAAACTATGCAATCTACAGAATTTAGAAATGGTAATAAAAATATATTTTTTTTCTTTGAAAAGTTTCTTTAAAAATTAAAAAAGTAGAGTTGATAATGGTCTGCTTTTCTGGATGGAGGATTCTGAAAAAGAGGAAACTAAAAGTTTTGCTTTCCCTGTCTTTTTTTTTTTTTTTCATCAAAGAAGTTTAATGACGTTTAATACCTAGCAAATATAATTGTAACATCATAAGGTGTTCAACACTAACAAATGTTACCAAGTATGCAACCAGCATCTTCAAAAGTCAAGGCTGTAGGAAGCACATCAAACTGATCATACTCTTAAAACTGTCCTGAGGTGTGCAAGTTTCTTTATATAATTTTTTGGAAAATCTAGTCATTTTAACCTGAGAGTATGGACGGTGCTGAGTTCACAGCTTTTATTTTATAGTTATGTTTAAAAATTTAAGCCTAAAATGTCCTTCTCTCATGCAATTAGGACCAGATCATATTCTAGTGATGGACTCACCCCAACACTCTTCCCAGTTTCTTACATCTAAGGGAGGTATCCGATGCCACATATAGATACACATCTATGGAATAATGACAGAATTACTATAGTCCTCAGTTACAACCATAATTGCATCAAAGTTATAAACATTCCAAAATAACTCTAGGAAGCTAAAAATCAGGGTTATTTATAACAGTTGTTTTCAAACGGGTTGTGGACTCCATTTGCTGTTTTAAACCAGTGTGAGGAGCCATTTAAGTTTTGCTTTGTCTCAGTACTGGTTGTCAGAGGCATGGTGGGAGAAGGGTTGCACCTGCGCCCCTGGCAGGAAAACCTTGTCTCTGGGGGGACTTTGCCAGACAAAACCTCACATGGGACAGGCTGTGAACAGGAGACACCGTACCCTCCGGAGACATTCTCCAATTGGATGGAGAAAGGTCTCCACCCATGGACTGCAGTGGAAAGTTGGCCTCAGCCAAGTGTCTCCTGCCAGGAGGCAGACCTTGGGAGGGACCAGGGCATACAGAAAGGAACTGTGTCACAAACTTTGGGCTCACTTGGGGGGCATTTTGGAGACTGCGCTCTTCATTTTTGAGGCTTTTCAGTGAGGGACTTTTGAAGACTGTGCTTTTTGCTTTTGAGGCTTTTTAAGTGAAGGGCTCACTCACTTGAAGCGCTCGCTGGCTTGCTTGGGGGCTGTCTTTTGCTTGCCCTGTTAATTTTTTGGTTTTTTTTTTTTTTTTTTGTGCCTTGGCTCCAGCCTACCTTTTGGCCCTTGCTCTCGCTCACCCTCGTGTATCCGCAGCCCCTCTTGCCGAGTGCTTGGCAGAACGCCGCCTGACCTAACCTGTGTCCTGCCCTTCCCTGCCTCTGCCGCCTGCCCTTCCCACCTGAGTCCTACCCCGCCTGCATCCGACCTGCCTCTGCAATCCCCTTCCTGACGCTATCCAGGGTCCTGCACCTCCCGCCCGATGGCCTCTCACTGCATGTCTGGCCACATCCATCGTGTTGGGAGCCGCGCCTGTGGAGCCGCCCCTCTCCCACCGCTGCGTAGGCTCCTCACAAAGGCAGCGTGCACTCCTCACCCTCTGCGCTGGGGCGCTGACAGCATGCCCTGTAATGTTTTTCCTCTCTGTCTCCTCTCTCTGTCTCC
The DNA here is from genome assembly GCA_013397935.1 of Dasyornis broadbenti. Lineage (NCBI taxonomy): Eukaryota > Metazoa > Chordata > Aves > Passeriformes > Dasyornithidae > Dasyornis > Dasyornis broadbenti. Next base: position 452,112 of record VZRN01000227.1, read on the forward strand.
CCCCACCATCCCTTTTCCATTTTTTCTCCTTTTCTGTTTTTTCCAGCCCTCCTTAGTGGGCCAGTCACTTTCCTTTTTTTTCGTTACCAATAAACAGTTCTCAGATACAAAGTTTGTCTCGCTTGACTTAACTTCGTTCCTGACCGTCTAATGTCTAAAGACCTCCTCGCAGTTTCCCTCAGTGGAATGGGACAACCAGCAAGTAGTGCAGAGAGAGATGAATTTCTGCTCCAGGGGTCCATGGATAAGGTTGGGAACAGACAGGTGTTCCTGCTCATGGTACCTCTGCTTCTCAACCTGCTTAACAGCTCAGGCCTTCCCATGTCTTCAGGGACTTTCACCCCAGTTGCTCACTTGAGTAATTACGTAGAAGATGCTGCTTCCATTCCCTTCAGAGAAACACTTTTCCCTGTGCTTTGAAACTTCCCCCAAATTTGGAAGTATTTGAAACTTCCCCAGCTGTGGGGCTCAGAGACCCACCAGCAGCACTGCTACATTTTTATATTCCTAGCTACAGTGCCTAAGTTCCTAGAACCTCTGCACCTCTCCTGCGTGCTTACTAACAGCAAGTAACGTGGAAGGAGAAATATTTAGAGGCTTAAAATAGGTCAGATGAACCTCTCCTTAACATACATATATTTTTTTACCTTTCCCCCCTTTTTTCTTTATTCATCTTGAAGTGACTCACTCCAACATCTGACTTGTAGGCATGTAAAAGTAGGAGAGATGAATCTCATATTTTCTTTAAAAATGATTCTTGGATCGCAGATGACTTCAGTACAAGATAATGACAGAGAGCTAGTGGGGTGGTTCACGTGGTATAGTTTGATTCAGGACAAGATAACATCCGACACCATGTAGTGCAAATGTTCTTTTATTACCTTTGCCATTTTACAGTGTCAATTTTCCATTTTTAAAGGTAATAATAGAATCTCTATCATGCCTAAATTTCACTTAGACCTTCAAGTTAAATTCATTAAATTAAAAAAAAAAATCAGTGCAACCTTTTATATTTAAAAGGTAGAGATGATAAAAATCTTAGCTTTAGCAAAATATTTGATTTGTAAAGATATGTGAGATCCTACTTAGCATAACATGGTTTGGATACAGACATTAAAGGCATCTCTTCTTTCAGATATTTTTGCAGTGTTGACATTTTGTACACCTTAATCACATGATGTTATACAGTCAAAATAATTAAAAGACTCTGGGTAAGTGTAGAATAAATCATTACTCTTGCAAGGTCTGAGTTAGTGTTGATCAGATAGAACACCTATGGTGAAACCATTTAAAAAGATGTTAACATGGAAGAAAATAATTAGAATTTGCAATCAAATAATAACTGACAAATCAACACATATCAAAAGACAAATTAGAATAAAAAAAATTTTATTAACTTATTTAGAATTCATGATCAAAAAAACCTGTGCTTTGATTTAAAGTTGTGAATGGCTTCTCTTTTCCTTCTTCAGTGTGTTTTGAAAGGTATTTTGTCCTCTTTGTCAACTGATTTTTTAAAAGTTTGAATTTGAGTATTTTTGTTCCTTCGCTCTTCTCTGCTGTCAGAGCATATATGTAATATTTTCCACATGCAGTTGTTTGGAAACTGAAATTAGTGACAGAATTTTCTGCAAATTCAGCAAGACTAATGTACAGATCCCATTGTATAAGTTTGGAACCTAAGATTTCTATTCTTTATAAAATTGATATATCTGCTTCTTCAGCAGAGTGTTTGTGGCAGAAAACCTAGAAAGAGACTTTTAGGACCTGATTTTGTAAACATTTACACATATAATTTTTTTTTCTTCATTTTTCTATATGTGAAAAAAGAAGTTGAAACTTCTACAGAAAACAAACAGGAGACCAATCTTGAACCTGCTTACAGATACCAGCATTCTCAGGCCTAAACCAAATTTATATAAAGTCCTCAGCAACCACTTTTTATGTTGAATGCATGTGCAACAATCAACACCTGCTCCTGCATCACTCCTAAGAGGCTGTATTTATCTCTGTTTCCAAAACAGTAAATCTTGATGATTCCTCATATCTTTTTCTATTTTCCTTCTCTTCATGTGAAATGCATGAAAAATAGCAAAGCAGCTTCACTGGTCATGGAAACCTCCATTGTAAGATCTTGGGCAATGCTAACAAAGTAAATGACCACTGCTTTTTATCTATGTATGTGTATACATATATATGCATATATATATATATATGCCTGCCTTGGAAGATCCAGAATTTGTCTGGTCACCCAAGCTGCACAGTTGAAGTGCACACCAGCCAACCAAAGTGCTTCCTTGTAGCACTGTAAATATCAAGCTTATCATGTTATTATAGTATCTAAAATGATCTTAACCTCAGCTTCTTCCTACCTTTTGCTATATTTAAAGCTGCATGCAACCTTCCTTATTTACACACTCTACTCGCCAGCCAAGCACATTAAAAAAAAAAAATTGCTATATCGCTTTTTGAGAAAGGTTTGCTGCCACTCTCACAGATGAATGCATTTGTATAGAGAGTGAGAAGACTGGCGGTGGATGTGAGGGGAATCCACAACACCTGGTTCTAAGCTTTCCTTTCCCACTGTGCTTTTCCCTGCCTGGAGCAGGATCAAAATTATCATATATTTACACAACAGTGCATCAAGGTCCTTGGAAAAGCTGTGTTTTGGATGATTAAATAACTGCAAAGTGAAATTCTCTTAGAAATATTTTCCATTGAGCTGGGTTTAAACCAGTCATAATAACAGGAATTTTTCTGGTCAGATAACTTGGAAGTTTTTTGTATCAAGACAGTATGAAATGCGTAGTGATAACTTCATTATTCCCTCCCTCTAGTGTGTATAGCTGACAGGCCAAACCAGGATATGACTTTCTTATAACAGATGATAGTGGAGATCTTAAATCTATGTGTTCCAAAGAGTGAAAATTCACTAGGTATGGCCCTATAAAATCACTTTGTACTCCAACTGGGAAATTTCTGTCTGCTGTCTTTGTCAAGCACTGTGGATCCAAAAGTAGAAATAGACCCTAGAAATAGAGGGGGAAAAGTCTTCTGAGGTGTGAATTGCTTACCTAGGTAGAAAGGGTGAAAATTATTTGATGCCATGGAGTGATTTGTTTGTTTATTCTCTAGATTTATTACATAAAAATAATTTTTTAATTCTCTGAAGAGACGATAGGGGAAAGTGGTGGGAGCTGAGGGATAACAATAATGTATGGAGCTAAGCTGAGGTGGTTCCAGAAGATGAGGGAAGTGCTGACTGATTATTAAGCTTCCTGATGGGTATTGAAGCAGGACTATGGTTGAAATGCATCAGTTTAAGTGTTTTTCTCAATCAACTATGGCACAATGAGAGGTAAATTAGGGAGCTGGTGAGCTACAGAGAGAAGGAGACATTTAGTGCGAGAGCAGGTAAAAAGAGGCTAGAGAGGGAGAATTTATTTATAGCACAGGGAAATGTTTTTCTGGAACAGACCTTGTTTTAGAGAAAAACATCTACTCATCCAGACAGAACAGTGCTGTGGCTGAATCTACTCGCTCTTCTGGCTAACACTATGTATTTAACAGGAACCATCTGAAAAAAATTACTTCGATATCAAACAATTATTTTGGTGGAAAGAACTATAAAAACTCCAAAACAAAACCACTCTAGCATGGCTTTAAATATGGAGATTGTACGTGGATATTACTACTGCCTTAGAATCACTAAATGCATCCTGTAGTTCAGTGGGTGATACTTCCTTTCAATGACAGCCTGGTGATGACGAGTCAAATCATGCAAAGCCAGTTCCAGGAAAGGAAAGCTTTGGAAACTGTTAACTTCATGCAAGCATTTCTTCTCTTCAGCGTTTCTTTGCACTTCTTTGACAATATAACCTGTGGGGTTATAAGGACTCCTTACTGACCTCGTTCTTGGTGTCCACATTGCAAAGCCAGTATTTCCACTAAGCTCTGGAACAACTTTGCACAGGGTCAAAACTAAGGCTTTTAGAAGGTCTGTGTTTTGCATTCCTTCTATAATGAAATATTCATAGATGCACTGTTATTAAGCTTCAAATGAACTGCTGTTTAACACATTAAACACAGGAACTATGATGAAGCTTATACCACCTTGTAATTTTTATTGACATTTAACCTAATTTACAGTGACTGCTGCTTAGTCTGGGTAGATACTAAACCACAGCTGTTTTTAAAATATTATTCTGTGTACCCTCCATTTCTAATTTGATTGCCTTTCTTTCAAAGCACTAGGTCCTTCGTTAGGGGAAAAAAAAAATGCGATCGTTAACTTAGCAGTTACGTGGAATTACAACTTTGAATTTCTTTAGCTATGAAATATTTCTGCATCAGAATATACTGTTATCTTTAATTGGCAGGTATAGCTTGCAGGATTATATATTTCATGTCCTTCTTGTAGTTTTTTGACATTAAAAAAATTATATTTGTCTCTTTAATTTCAAATCTCTCACTTTTTCCTCTCACGTATAAATTGTTGAGGGTATGTCAGGTCTTTTTCTGTCAAAAATATATTTCATGTTTCCTTAGATAAATCTTTATTTTCACTCTTTCATTTATTTTAATTCTAGATTGCTCAAATCCCTCCTGTTATCAAAAGGCACACCAAAATTTTAATGCAAAACTTGGTGAGCTTGTGGAAAAACTGCCTTTGATTTCAGTGGACTTAGAATTTCTCAGAGAAAGATAGCCAGACTTTAGAAAGGTATTCATTATTTCAGTGTGGTTGTCAAAACCAAATTACATAATTCAAAACATAATTTGAATTTTATTTTCTTTCTTTTTTTTTTTTTCATAGATAGTGTTTTCAGGAATAAAAAACCAACAGATCTTATTTGTGAAGTTTACTTTTGTCAACAAAGCCTTCGTCTTTGTTTTATTTTTCTAATGGAAAAGAAGTGCCACGATCTGCAATCAGCTGTTCTCACAAGTGTAGTCCTCACTCAGTTTTCTTTACATTAGTTTATCATCCTTGGGTTTAATGGAACTCCGATGTTTGACATGTGCTTTTGAGACTCTCTGCTTTGGTATTTCACTGAACTGAAGCATAAATAAATGGTATTGACATCAGTAGATTAAGGAGAAAAATTGATAAAACTCATGCTTACACAAGTACTAGAGAAAGGGAAGGTTTCTGGGACTAAAGGTGAAATTATAACTGCAAGAAAAACCTAAAGTTTCTTATAGGAGTAAAACATACTGAAGTTGAATTTTGACCATGTAATTATAGTGGTCTTTGCATGAATACACTGAAAGCTTGCAGTGCTAAAATTCAGCTTAGGACAATGTGGATAAACCCAACCATATACTAATATAGGTGCATTTTAAAGACAATAGAGACATGTTCTCATAGTTCTGACCCTGATTCTTGCAATGTCCCTGAAGCACACTTTGCAGTACAAGATGTAGATATGGAGACCAAAAGGATCACCGGTGTGAAGAGGTGCAATAACAACAATATTGTTCATATGCTGAAGTATGGGTCTGGATTCCTATATCTAGCTATTATGCTTGACCTTTTTTGGGTGGAATTATCAAAACAGCTAACTAGAATAGATCAAGGATAATAATTACTGTAAGAAGAGGGTTTTTAAAATAGATTTTTAAAACTTTTTTAAAAAAAACTGATTTCAGAAATTCTAAGAACTGAAATACCACGTCTGATGATATATTCCTTTTTTTCTTATTTTTTTTTTTTTAAGCTAGAAAATAGCTGAAAATATAGAGATCAAATGTTTTCACTTTCCTTCAACTTCACAGATCTTTGGCAAATTTTGTTCCAATTTGTAAACACTTTTGTAACCTAGTGTCATGGTTTAAACTGAGCTGGAAACCGAGTACCACACAGCTGCTTGCTCACTCCCCTCTTCACAGTGGGATGAGGAGAAGAATCCAGAAAAAACAGGTAAATCTCATGACTTGAAATAAGAACAGCTTAGCAATTGAAATAAAATACAATAATAATGGTGGTTATGGTTATGATGAAAAGGAAGATGACAAAAAGAGAGAGAGAGGATGAAAACCAGTAGAAACAAGCGATGCACAATGCAATTGTTCACCACCCACTGACCGATGCCCAACCCGTCCTCAGCAGCAATTGGTGCCTCCTGGCCAGCTGCCACCAGTTTATACACTGAGCATGATGCGCTGTGGTATGGAATATCCCTCTGGCAAGTCTGGGCCAGCTTTCCTGGCCATGCTCCCTCCCAGCTTCTTGTGCCCCTCCTCACTGGCAGAGCATGAAGCCCTGGAAAGTCCTTGGCTTAGCGTAAGCACTACTTAATGACAACTAGAATGTGTGTTATCAACATTGTTCTAGTACTAAATTCCACATCCACAGCCCTGCAATAGCTAATAGAAAGAAAATTTGCTCTAACCAGACAAAACCAGAACATCTAGAAATTCCATTTTCTGATAAGTACTTTTCCTGATAGTTAAAAAGTTACACTACTTATCTCTTTAATGTATACATAAGCTCAGAAAACTTGTAGAATTTGCTGTAGTTATAAAATTCCTGGAAGTAAAGAGTCACTGAAGAATTTATAACACTGCTTGCCTCAATCCATTTTAGACTCTTAGGAATATGTTTCAAAGGTAGTGAGTGGATTTAACACCATTTGACTTAAAAAACTGGCAGCAGATTGTTTGTCTTAAGAAAATCAGATTTAGTACAGACTTATTTAAATCTGAGCTGGGGAGATCTATTATAATCAGGCAGATTTCAAATAGTTTGATCTTCATTTGTAGCAGAGCAGCAAATGTCGTTAACAATGTAGTACATCATGACAAATAAATTGAAGGTGAAGTAAAGCCAGAAAAAGCTGAATCTATATTGAATGCAGACTTCAAATTCACCTGAAGGTCATACAGAGATAAGATGAAAAAAGTCATAACAGAGACACATAATGCTGCCTTTACCCTTTCTGTTTATATTCTGATAGTTTGGGGATAAAGCCAGGCAGATATGTCAGGATGAATGATTTTTGGATTTTGATTTCAAGAAAGTGCCCTTGTAGGTGTCTTCACAAGAGTAAATTAATGGAAGGAGATGCTTGAAGACGTTAAAGCATTGTATGTAAGAATTTTGTAGTTACAATGTAAAGGGTCAGTTATGACTTTCCTCAGTAAAAACATCAGTACATTTATACATTTTACATTTTAATTCCATTGGAAGAATTCATAGATTACTGCAAAGCCATTTATCACCTAATTAGAATTTTCAAAACTTGTTCAAGTGTATTTCAAATCTTGGAGTTGCCTTTTCTCAAATGAACCATTTATTGTACTACGTCTTGGTCTTGAAGATTGAAACACATTTGAATTCAATATATATGGTTATGATGTACTGAAATACTAAGACAATATTTCAAAGAATTTATTCACCTTCTAGAGCCAGGAAAATACTTTTATATCCAAATGCTTTACACAGAGACTTAGGGCATCCCTTTCAATCACATATACTCACTTTTAGCTTATTTACCATGAATATGCAAACAATCTTTTTTATTATTATTATTTTCCCTTAGAAGATATTAGTCTACAATTCTCATACCTGCTCATAAAAGTGGTAGTGAAAATATTGTTTCCAGAGATATCCTGGGTTGTTTCCCTCTCACCCAGCTTCATGTGTTTGCAGTATACATGTGTACACACCAGCTAGTAACCCAATGCTCTCTTCAAGGTCAATAGGGAGCAATATATAGTGATTCATCTGACCTATTTTAATCATCTATTTTAGGATGAGATGACTCATGCTTTGGAAGTGCCAATTTTACTCCACTCACTGTGAAAAAGTCTTGACAACTAGCTAACATGAAAATATCTGTACTGCTGATGTCTATATTTGTGATTTCACAAATGCCATTCTATGTGCTATCTTCAGAACTCTGATTTCCCATTCCTTTATTTATAAAAATTCTAGTCCTCCAATCAGTGAGCCAAAATAGAATTGTATAGCATTGCTGAATATGCATATACCACAAGTATCAACTAGTTAGTAGCATATTTTAAACAATCTCCATGAAAGAAACTCACATGGTGGACTGGATCCGGAATGCCATTTTTTCAGAGTAAAAGAGCTTCAGAAACAGTTTTTCTATTGCTTGGCTAACAGAAATTTCATTCAGGATAAAATATTTGGTAAAGGATACGAGTGGTACTAATGTAACTAATAAAGTGCAGCCCTCTCTTTCATATGAATGGATGCAGTTATGTTATGATAAAAGTACTGGAAAAGCAGTATGCACACAACTTCTCCTGTTTTGATAAGGCTGAGAGGTTTTGTGTCTTAATCACATCTTAACAGTGAAAACAGTGCTTTGTATGAAGCCCATCCTGAACACAATTCATGTTTAATGTGTGATGGGATCCAAAGTTGCTTGACAACTTGTAAAAAATGCAGTTGTTAGACATTATGACAATTGTGTTTATATAGCAAAAGGTGGAACCCTGCAGATGAATTGACCTTCTTCAGTACCTTCCTTTCTGCGTATAAAAAATGTGACATTCAGTATAATGATATCTATTTGGACATTACTAGAGAGATGAATTTTCATCAGAAATGTGGGGAGCTAGTGAAAGTATTTCTAAACCTAGCATCTTACTTCATGCATCAAAATTGTATTTCAATGCCTCAGGTATTGTATAAACAAACCTACTTCTCATAAGGTATCGTAGGTTTGCTGTATTTTGGTAATTTATTCTTATTCATTAAAAAATCCCCTCATTTTGATGAGTGCAGATGCTGATCCCTAAATATCAAAAGTCAATAAGCACTGAAACTCACTTTTGTATTTTTTCAAGCATAATCACTACATTTAAGAGTGTTAAACTCTGCTGAAGCATGTATTAGCATATGAGTAGAGTTTGTGAAAACAGTCATTGTCTCAGGCTTCACTGTAAGTGCAACCAACCAACTAATTGTAAATTAATGATAGCTGCCAATTTTGCAGGGTTTTAGAAGTGTGATATAGCATTATAATGTATAGTAATTAATTTTAGAAATAAGCAGATTTCCTCCTGCTCTTTATTGGTCATTTTACAGGACTAATAGGTTAATTGCATGCCTGGTTAAGGAAAGGCAAAGTTATTAATGTCTCAATACAAATGAATTGTGTTTTTACAGGAGCTATCAACATCACAAACCAAGCCAGGCAGTGATAGAACATGGATGAAAGGGATCTGGTCCTTCGGCCTGTGTCTAGGCCAGCGTAGAAACCGTCGAGTGTTCTGTCTTAAAAATTGTAGCTTTCCCTACTGGTCTGCTGAATTCACTGTCTGTGTGAGCTGCCTTGCAATTTCCGCCTTTGATTGTCTTAAGTAGTTAGATGCTTTGCTAAATTTTCTGTCCTTTTAGCAGAAGGCTGAAGGAAGTGTTATCAAGTGTATCTTCATCTTGCTGTAGGATGGACCTGGGCTCGGTTTCTCATGTGCAAGTCTGCACTGGGTTTGTAATCTAATTCTTTGCTTTCATTGCATGCAAAGGGATTTTCAGCACTGTAGATACATGGTGACCTTCGTGAATTGTTTTCAGAAACTGAGTCTATGAAACTGCTGACAATTATTTCCTTGATAATATCAAGTTTTATCAGTTTTATCAGTTTTTTTACTCCTGGCTCAATCCTGCAAAGAGTTGGGAAACCCAAGAAATGCTGAGCGTGTCCAAGGTCTATAAAAAATCAGCAGTGCTGGTGGTCACTCACTGGATTATGATATCTTATAAAATGAGATATTCAGTGAACCATGGTTTTTCCATTTAAATCAGATACACTTGTGAAACTTAATGTCCTCTGCTGTATTTAAATAGCTTTGGATATACACAGTGCACAACAACATCACATGCAAAATACATATAATGCATTATTTATCTTGATTTGCAGCATGTAAATATTAAATCTCAGGTTCTATTCTTCTTATTATTGAATTGCAGCTTAATTGAATTCAACAGGCAAAAGATACAAGAATGTTAAGGACAGCAAAGCTACACTGTTAAGTGCTTTGTAATGATGAGTTAAAGAATTACAGATCTCAAAAGTACTGTTACTTAAGAAGAAATGGAAATATATCTGAGAAGTTGTTTGATATCTAATTTATGACGTTTTTCTCAGCTTTAAGTGCATTCTAATTTTCTAATTAATTTCAGAAGGAATGTTTGGAGGGATACCTATTTATTTGTGAATTTTAAGATGTATAACGTGTCCTTGAGTAAACATCAGAGAATCTTTGAAAAAACCCTGAGCCAGACTTGTAAATAATAACACGTCGGAACAAAAGTAAAACATGATTTTTTAGTCACATGAAGATGTGCTTTTTTTTAGGGAATATGTTCTCTGAAACATTAATAAATGTAAACATCTTTAAAAAGAGTCACTGACATTTTATCTGTCAAAATAAAAGTTTTCAAGCTGAAGAATATGTTGCATATTTATTTCCAGAAATGTGTTAGAATGCATTGTGAATGACAGACATTTGATGTCAAGTCAACCATTTGGCAGAAGCAGTGCTAAATTTGAAAGTTGTTCAAAGTTAGAAGCAGTATAGTCACTACCTTTTGAGAAGAGAGTTGAAGAATGAATGTTCTTTCAAGTAGCGCACACTGAAAAATATATGGATACATAAATAAACAGAAATACACATATATGCATGGTTATGTCTATTTCAGATGCAGATAACTTTATTAATGATCACATGATTATTTAATGATGGAGAATTCCAGTCATATCTCCAAGAAGAAAATGCAAATTATAAAGTTTTGATCAAAAATATGAATGGAAAATTTATGACTGTTTTAGTTGTTAAGGCTACATGTAATGCTAAATCTGTAGTAACATACTTTGGTTATATCAGTTTCCCTTTCGAAATTGTCAAACCTTGTAATGGTATTATTAATTCTTAAAAGAACTTTAATTTTTTCTTGTACTAATTTATCTTTTATTAAAGTCCAAAATTCATCTCATCATATGATGATATCTACACATGAACTAGTCATCTTTATCTGAAAAGAGGTAGACAATTATGCTATGTCATCTCTTAACATTTAGCTCAACAAAACTGATCTCTCTTTATGATCAGAAATGTGTTTTTACATTTACATTTTTATGACAAAAACTCCACATTCCCTCAACAACTTTACTCATGTATGGTTTTACTCATTGTGTGCTTATGAACACTTACACTACTGATACGACGCATTTATTTAAGTTTTCAAGTAATTTCTTCCACTTAATTTTCTTGAAATAACTTTTAATTGAAAAAGCAAGAAAATACTTTAAATTTTTTCAGAGCTATGTTTAAAATAATTATAACTGTTCTGGAAATTAAATATGGATTTTCCCTAGAAAAAATAATCTCTGAAAAGAATCCTGAAGAATCCTAGTCAAATGGCATTTAAAGAAAACATACAGCTGATTGTATTGCCTTAAACTGAAGCTTCAGCATTGAGAGCCCAAAACTGTGCAAAATGATGATAATTTTAGTTTAATAACACTATTTCAAACTCTTGTCTAAAAAAAGGAGATTAATAACATCTCAAATGACTTTTATGGAATTAACATGCTTTATTTTTTGATCATTCATATTTGAATTAATTAAAAAGGTCAATTTAAAAAAAAAAAGTCAATATTTTAGAGCAACACATTTTAGTTGAATGCTTTTCTGGTTTTCTTTTTGGGCTTACGGCTGTTTAAAAATGCATGGAAATTTTTATGGTCTAACATCTTCTACCACTGTCACAGTACTAAATAGATATTGTACCACACATATGAGAATTATTCTGGCCCCTAGATCAACTTTTTTCTCTCTTTCTTTGCTATTAAAAAAATTAACAAAAATTTTACTGACTTCAGTCTTCTCTCAAACAGTAATTTTAATCTTTATATGCTTCCCTAAGGAAAGAAATAATCATAACTCTTGAGAATTTACTGCATTGATTTTCTATTAAGAAAGGAACAAAATCAGCAAAATACTATGCAAAAAATTGGTAGACTAGAATTATTACAACATTAACCAAATATAGCAAAATATTAAGCAATTAAATCACTCAGACTTATTTCTTAGAGAGATTTCATTAGTAAGTATAGCACAAGAAAAACAAAGAAATCATATTGTTCAACCTAACTATAAAATTGAATGGGCTTTGTGTTCCTCAGCTTATAAAATATTTTAATATTTGTCAGAGCTATGTTTAAAAAGCAAATCTTAAAATATAAAAATATCCAATATTAAACATATTAAACTTATTAAAGATATTAAAATACATATTACAAATATAGTCTAATCTTAAGACACTCACTGTTTTTCACATTTTCATAACTACGGTAAAACATCTGCAGCAACAACGTGTATGTGTTCCTAGGATTTGCTTTTTTATCTGTTTTAAATATCTGATCTGTTTGGGGTCCGGCTGTGCTTCTGTGGCTTCCTGATGAAGAGCAGAGAGATAAGACCCAGCTCAACGAAGTTATTCCTCATTTCTGTTGCTTAAAGGAAGCAGGTCCTTGCTAAGAGGCTTTTGGAAAGAAGTGACTCTTCCTACTTTTTACTTCTTATATCTGGTAGTTTGACCCCAACTCCACACCCTAGAGAGCCATGCTAAAGAATCAGAGCATGTGGAGCTCTCACAAAGCTTTTTCTTCACCACACACTATCTTTTGAAAGAGTAGACAATACAAAATGTAAAAGTTTATGTCAACAACCCAGCTGCTTTTGAGGTCTGCGTTGTTCCTTCCTTCCCCCTTTGTTTCTGTCTATATCCAATTAGTGCAAATGCTTCCTGGACTACAGATTTTATATTGATTTTACATTTCATTGTCTGATTTTAAAATAAAAATCCAGATTCATGGATTCTGCAAACTGGTGGAGCAGTCTGAAGAAAACTTAATTTTTTTTCCCTGAAGAAACATAAAAGTTCTTCATGGGATCATGTACTTAGAGGTGACCTGAAGTAATGGGAAGGTACACGAGCATCTGCTAAAAACTGTGAGTTAAATTTGGAAAAATGCATACAAATCTGCAAAGCAGCAGAACAAGCAAAATTGCAAATGCACAATTTCAGAAATGAATCTTGAGAAAGAATGAGGGAGGTTATTGCACAGCAGAACATGCTGAGACCAGTAGAGGAAAGCACCTGAGCTCATCTCTTAGCACAAACGCCAACCCAAGCAACTGGCTGAAAAGAAATCATGCAGACTGAATCCTCCCAGCAGAGCTTCCCATAAACACATCTTTGTCATTGCTGCTGTACTTTGTTCTTGCTCAGGGTGTTGGTTTCCTTGAAACTGAGATAAGGAGAGGAACTGGATCCTGCTGTGATAACCATTTGTCTTAATAGGAGGCAAAAGAGGCAGTAAAGGCAGTAAACTCTGTACCATCTCTTTTTCCTGCACAGGTATTTATGTGTCAAAGCACTGAGTGCCCTGAAAGAGCAGGGCAAACAAAGCTGTAGAAGGGCACAAGAACATGCCAAGTGGTTTTCTGGGCACAGGCAATAAAGGCTGCAGCAACCCTTTGGGCACACATCGATAACTGGTCAGCTATTCTGTTGTCCTGGGAAGAAAGTGAATCTGGGATAAAATGAGGAAATTTTGTTTTCACTGTTCTTGGGTTATATTATCCAAGCAAAATTATCAGGTATTTTTATTGTACTTCCTTCTCAGAGCAAGAGTTAGGCCAGGTAGACAGTGTCTTCTTTGCTGCTGTTCATAGTCAAAACATTCTCACTGGCACACATTCCTTAGAAACAGGTCACAACGGCAAAACATCTCCTTTATCTGAAGTTATCATCTATCCCTTACAGCATTGTGTTGGCTGCTGGCTCCTCTATTGGAATACGGGTTTCTTGGGTTGTGACATGTCTAACAGCAGTGAAGACAAAATGTAAAATCTAGCTCTCACAGCTGGCTCTTACACCTTTCTCAGACCCAAATCAGTAAGTGATGCTAACTTGACATCCATGTTTCTAAGAATCAGAGAAACATTACAGGTAGGTCCTGCTCCTCACCTCCTAAGAAAATGATATACTGCAGCCTTGTTCCATAATGGTGGTGCCCTTTTTCTTGCACTTTTCCCTCATCACAAAAAGAAATCAGGGGACCAAAAAAAAAAAAAAA
>VZRN01000227.1:466261-515963 GCA_013397935.1 Dasyornis broadbenti
AGAGAGAGGGGATGGGCTGACCAGAAGTGGAGCTAAGAATCTGTGTCTCCTCTTTTTCAGGCTCTGGCAGTCTTGATGTGAAATTTCTGAAAGCTGACCATTTCAGTTCTGCACATCAAGCAAAGATATAAATACCCAAGCTGCTTCTCCCAGTGTTATACGGTGGAGGTAGAAAAGTCAGAAGCGATGAAGAACATGGGCATATGACTGTCTTGACAAAAGGTAACACAACCAGACCGGATTAGAGGGCAAATACAAATTATAATGAAATTATGAACCTTTTCCCAATGGATGTAGGAAGTCCAGCAGTTAGATACTGTTAGCATTTATTTTTATTTCCAAAGCTTTGCAAATAGATTTAGTGCATCAAGTTTGCTCTTCAGCATCTTGACCAAAGGCAACCTTGACTACAGCAAAGTCGTGGTGTATTTAGCACAATTTATCATCTCTCTTTCTACAGATTTTTCTGTTCTCACTCTGAGTGCTGCAGCAACTAGTATTACACAGTTAATGGAAAGTCTTGTCACGGAACAATGAATCCGTGTGACCTTGCGCTCTGGCACTGATGTAGATTTAAGGACCACTGGAGCTGACAGGACCTAGTTGTATGGTTGAAAAGGAAAGCCTGTTGATTAAATTTATATTTTCTACAGGTTTTATGCAGATGACATTCAGTTATTTCCTTAAAGTTTTGCCATGTGGTCCATAAGTCAAGAATGCAGCATTTGTTCTAGATGCTGGCACTACCCACTACTCTTCTCTAGGAATATTCCACTAGGTTGACAAAATCTCTTTATCCAGTTTAACTAAAGGTTTACTCTGGCAATCTTAGGTAACTAAAATGCTTTGCTAATTGCTATTTTAACAAAATGAACTATTTACAAATTATCATTCTTGAAGGAAACAAGGAAATTGTAACTATGTGCTCAAATTTTCTTCTGGGCAAATGCGTAGTTGACATCTTGCAAAACACTGAAGTGTGTATTTATTAGTAAAGGTAATAGCAGTTAGAGACTTCAAAGGCTTAATCTCCAGAAGATTTACTGTGAGAATATATCATTAAAATAGAATTAGTATCACCTAACTTCAATTATGTGAATGTTCTGTATCTAGGAAGTTAGTCTTCAGGTTTTTTCTATAATCAATGGCACTGGACAGGCAAGTCCAAAGGCTATTAGCTTTGACTGCATTAGACACTTTACATAGGGAAATGCTTCTCTGACAACTGACTCCAAGGGGAGTCCAGATAATGAACTTAGACTTGATGTCCAACTCTTATAAAGCTAAATGAAATTAATCTCATCCTTCATTTCCAGATAATAATAGATGCAATCATTACGGTAGCTCCATTTTCACAAACACCCACAGTTCATTAAAAGACTAAGGCATAAGCATGATATTATTAACATAATTATTCTGGATAAACCACAACTACACACTTCAAATAAATGGGAGCAGCTTATTTTCTCATCCTCCACCTTTTTTTTTTTTTTTTAATCGCAGTCCTTAATGTATTTAACTATTTCTCATTCTAACATGAGAATATTATGTATTAGGTCTTCTCTGCTTGAAATACTACTTGTTCCTGCTTTTCATTATGTCCTTCACCTCCATTTGTTATCTTATCAGTAAAATTGTTTTGCTTCTTTCCTTAATAGCAAGGATACAGCTTTCCATGCCCCACTGTATGTCCTGAAGTTGCATTCTGCCTTCTTGGTGTGTAACCACACTGCTGCTTTGTTGGTTATCATTGTTGGTAAAACATCATCAAAACCACTTTGGGTGAAATCCTACTTTGCTATGGAGGTCACTTGAAAAATTGCACTCGAAAAAGTCTTCAGTGGGACAATATGTGTCTCTGTTTGTGAAAAGACCCATATGAAAAATTTAGCCTTCTACAAATCACTCAACCAGTCTGAATTTCTCTAGTATGATGCTACCCAGAGCACCCAAAACTTTATCCACTTGTCAGGGCTTAACTCAAACAGGAAAGGTTACTCTGGTAATGAACATCTTGGTGACATAAATAACAAAATAGAAGTCATTACCTGAGTAGTATTTTCATTGTTCCTAAACAAGTCTAAGTGCATAATATCAAAGCAGTCTTATTCACATATTTCATGTTTCACTCTGACCATATTTTGTTACATACTGTGTAATTGATTAGTGTTAAAGCAGTTATTTTAGAGTAACGTGGGAATTGAATGCTTTAAAAAAATAATCTCCAACTTTCTCCTAGTCTTATAATGATGGCTGTCTCTCTTCTTCATTCCTTCATCATTGCCCTGACCAGAGAATTTACTGAGCTTATATTGTTCTTGTTTTCAAAGTCACAGATGTTCAGCTTTTCCATGAAAATGCCATGGTTGACCTGTTTGCACCTCAGTTTTCACCTTTGAAAAATGAAGACTCTTAAGACTTCTCCACTTTACAATAATTCACTTTCGCAAAGCTAAATTACTTAAAAACTGCAAAATAGGTTGAGATCCTGCTGCAAAGAAGTTAGGATATGGAAGCTACAAAATGATATTATAATGCGTACAAATGCAGAGAACTGGGTACAGGAACAAAATCAGCAGTTTGGGTGGCAGGTCATTTGCAAACAGAATGTGAGGGAGAATGAGGTCTCCAGGGAATAATTTAGTTCACTGTCTGAAGATTTATACCTGCTGATGATGCCAACTGAATAGGTTCGTTCCGTACAAAAATACGAGTTGATCTATTATATGACTTTTTAAAATTCTTTCAAGTCTTTATTTCAAAAAGAGATGTTATCTGGTTAATGTACCTGCTGTTATAGCAGGATGGGGTGGTGCATTTAAAATATACCAGTTTAGGTCAATTGAATCCTTATTGTGGAAAGTTCTTGTGACAGGCACATCATTGTGGCATCATTAATAACGCTTGTTACAGTAATGTGCTTTTTTTGTGTGAACCATAGGATTTGGAACCGGATGTCATGCTAGGGCTTCTGCAGAAGACAATAACCAACAGAAAGCCTAGAAGAGATGTCTCATGATTTATTCTGTCTCTGAATACTTACCTTCTTATTTGTATTGGCAATTTTTAAGATCGTTCTAATGGTTCTGAAACAACTTTGCTGATTATCTTAATGGTCTAATAATAAAGTATTTTAATATGATCTTTTTCTTCCTGTCATGCAGTATCTTTTCTCCTGGTCTTGGTAAAAATATTAAACTGAAAATAAACCTTGTCTGGTTTTCTGTACAGTTTAGTGTTTAACATTGTATGAAAAAAGCAGTCTGATGTAATTGTGCAGAAAATGTGTCTTCCTATTAATATGAACTCTGTAAAATTCTGCCTTATTCTTGCACAGCTCAGTTTTATGTTAAACAACCTGATTTTCTGATAAAGAAGATTTGTGGAACTAAACTTCTCACTAATTCTCAGCGTAAATGCTGCATGATAATCCCCAGAACAGCATTTAAAATATTATGTAAAAGAAATACTTTGTGCATTACTCGGCAGAGTTCTTTCTCTCTGTCCTAACAGTGGCAAGTCTATCTTTCCCTTTCTATCACACCTTTTCCCAGTTTGGTTGAAGAGTTCCTTTTGATTGAAAAGGGATTATGTGAAGTGAGTAACAGAGAATAAGAAATTGGAAAAGCATGTTAGCTCATTCTCATCTTGAAAAATAAACAGAATGTAAATATTGGATCAGATTATAATTCACAGATTAAATGATTGCATAGAAAACAGTGAATTGTAATCTTCATTTCTAATTCTAGGGCAGGAAAGTGAAATATTTTATGATAGTTAGGATATCATTGAAATACTTAAGAACAACACAAGAAGCTTGGAAGACAGTTGAGAAGAAAACTTATGAATCAAAAATGTAGCTGGTGTCTTTTCTTGACATTTTTCTTTCCTTTTTTTTTTTTTTTTTAACTAGCTCGTACAAAAGTGCCTGCAATATATTAGAAAACATATGTCCAGGAATCTTCTAGTTATGTGGAAAATTGCAATAAAAGTGTTTCTGCCAGTAACAATTGATAGGAAATAGGAATACAAGTGTACAAAATAGCAAGAGGATGAGAGTCATACAAATGGCTGACACCTATGGTGGCAGGCCATCAAGAGCTTACCACAGGTCTGCCTCCAGTTCTTCAGGACAAGCAGAATCAGAGATGGTGAATTAAATCCTGATGACTCACAGAGATGGGACGGTTGGGTCCTGATACATCTGTTACACTCATCCACAACCAATACCCTTCTAAGAAGAACCCTGCAAGCGGGAGAAAAGATTTGAAAACTGGTGCTGCTTGTCATTGCAAGCCATCCTGGAGAGCATCCCTGGATACTTGCCAGACTACCTACGTGCATTTTGGTCCTTGTGTGTAGTAAAATGTGAGTATTAGGGGATGAATCAATTGTATTTTAAAATAAATTAGTATTTCTATTCTATGAGATGGTGCACCTGAGATATTGCATCGACCTTCATCAATGCCACTGACATAAGGGTGAGGAAGCACATACAGCCCCATTTGTACTGTGCCATTTTCCCACAAGCAGCTGGAGGCTTCCTGCAATTGTGGACAAGGGGAGTTCTGCATTACCTGCCCCATCTGTCTGAAACTGACCTGGAAATTAAATTTTCTGATTTGTGAACCACCGGCTGGTTCTTTTGTTTAGTGTGGTCTTATGGGAGAAATATCCTAGGCCTTTTCCTTATTGTCGTCATTACATCGACCATCTTTTTATACACCCACAGATAAAAATGTAGATATTTATAGATACAGATATATATATATGCATACCTGTATCTTCCTTATGGGAAGGAAAAGGGAAGTCAATTAGAAGCTGCTCTGAGATCGTCTGGGTATGACACTTTCAAATTACGAAAACCAGCCCATTACAGAGCAGCATGAAAACATGTGTGGTGTGAGCCAAGAGCCACATCCTTGGATCAGTCAGATGAGGCAGGAGGCAGAGTTCAGCCTGTGGCACATGGGCTCCATGCAGACCTCAGGACAGGGTCGTTTGTTTTTGAGAACTCAGCTGGAATGTTCTGCACTCTGATGCTAAGAACTTTCACCATCGAAGGAAAACATTTCACTTTCTTACCTATTTTCTCCCAGAAAATATCCATTAGCCATTGAATTCTCTATGGATTCACATAAAGACAAATATTTTTCTTATTAATTATTTATTGATTGAAATAATTGCATATATTGCATCAAACCCAGGAAAGACTTTGCTAAATATTTTTTTCCAATACTTCATTATAAGGATTCTATTAAAAAATCCTCAAACTCTCAGAAATCCATAAATATAAATCAATGACAATAAGACAATACTGGTATCTTAATTATATCTTAGTAACTTCTCCGAATCATGTTAGAATCTCAGCTTAGCCAAGTGTATAAGCAAGTTTCACTATTTCAGATGTCTCTGCATTGGACTATGTAATGAGAGCAGTTACAGGACTCTTAATTTCTTATAAGTGAAATCTCATTTGCTGCCTTTGTGCAATTCTTTTTATTATTATTTGAGTCACTGAGATTGCTAATCAGGTAACATGAAGCAACTAATGTACAGGAAGAGGCTAATGTCTAAAGGAGACTCAGAGCATTACATTCATTTGGGATTTAACATGTGTGGTGTTCTTTCCTTGCTATCTGCTCTGATTCTTCAAGCCACACCTCGCCGAGAAACTTCAATGCATAGAAAGGAACTGTATAAAAGTCTTGTTTCACAACACCAAATATGGCATCCTCATGATGCTCAAGATGTTGAGAAAAGACACTGCTGCAATGTAGAAGGAGTGCTATACAAACTAGAAAGATCTGTCATGATAAATACTAGTTATGTTGCAACACGTCACTTGGAGGTGTTGAAGTAACTCCAGGACAGGTGCAGTGTACGACTCAGTGGATTAGACTGTTCTATGCTAAATGGAATGCCTGCCTTGCTCCACTCTGTCACCCAAGGACAAAAAGAGTGCAGAGGAGTTTTAAATTCATTTTGAAAAAAAGTCCTTCCCCAAAACTGAATCCTAATTCAAATCCTATACAGTTCATGGGTAAGGTACGGCTCATGTATGATGATTTACTGACCTGTGACACATAAGATACCAAAACAACTCATATTTGGGCTGGACTCCATTACTTCTTAAAACCCATGAAATCAGGTCACTTAATCACATTAGAAATGCTTAATCACTCAGTTGTAAGTATCCTGTATGGTCTGCAAAGTTGATATATTGTATTTCTGTGGTGCCAGGTTGGGATTTCACAGTTCTTTTATGACATCTAAATATTTTTTTCTTTACTGCTGATAAATGTTCATATGTTTTACTTTGTTCTTATACTAAATGCTTTGAGATATGTAGGTTTTCTTCCCAGGCCATTGAGGGTCAAACAATAAATTCTGAAGATGGTTTTCTTTTACAAAACATTTCAGTGGACCTCATCTTTTATGATCTAGCACAGAACAAATGCTCATTTATGTGGGTTATGCCAGTGACCTTAAATTTATTGCATATTGCATCTGTTAGAAGTATCAGTTAACCAGCACAAAATGGACCAAACTGTTGTTAGGAGTGAGAATCAGTTAATCTCTTTTTGCTACTTGATGTAATTTTCTCACCTTCTGAAGCAGGCTTCCTTTTTAGCTACTGGAGAGAAACAGGTCCTTTTAGGGATCATGCATTTGACCTGCTTCAGACAGATTTAGGATCAAGTGATTCTATGTCTTACACGGACTTTTTATTACTATGAAGTGAGTCTTGGGTGTAACTCAGCTATAAACATGGAAGACTGAAGTTCAGTGAAATGCAAATCTTTCCAGCAGACTTATGCCATCTTCAGTTATTCTATCTTTCTGTTGGGTTTTAGACAAATGCCTTGCCTGTTTTATATTGAACTAGAAGTTGTCCTAATGAGAACCACTGCCCAATGCAAAATAATTTCAGTTTAACAATACTGAGCCAAGCGTTGAACCTTGGGGGCTACCACTGGTGACAGGCTTCCAATTAGACCCTGTGCCACTGATTATGACTCCCAGGATCTGCTGTTCAGCCAGTTCTCAATCAGGTCTGCCCATCCAGTCCACAATTCCTGTGTTGTCATGCTGACTCCCTTTCTCTATTCGTATAATGAGAACGGCTCTAGAGGCCCACAGTATCTCATAGTATGTTTCTAAAAGTTCAGCAATTCTCTTGATAGTATAGAGTCTGGAAACCATATCTGTCAGTAGTCCTTCCTTCGGTGAAATGTGGTGACGCAAAGCAGCGCTTGCTTGGGAAACTGACCTTAAGAGCAGTTTTTACTTTTTGTTTTGCAAGGCACACTCCTTGGAAACCCTAATATTTTCCCTCACTTATATGTGACACTTGAAATACAGACTTCTCTTGTTGAAAAGAAAGTCGCAGAAGTTCAGTGGTCCTTCTGCCCTTGTTATACACTTGGCAAAGTCATACTGGTCAGGTTTTTATGCCTTTTTTTCTCTCTACTATTAGAATGTGAGGGAAATTACTTAATGCTGAGATAACTTCTTCAGGTCTGGTGAATGTACTTAAATAAAATAAACATAATTAGCCATCTCTTACATAATGAGATATTCAGATGTGCCTCTCTTAGCAGCATTTGAATAGAGTATATTGTTAATTAGAGAGTATATTGTTAATCAGCTAAATCATTTCTATGAAAGCAGACCATCTCAAAATGAGATCATGGATTGCGCTCAAATATTCATGTTTAGTTTTTGGTGTGGACTTTCTAATCTCATAGATAAGCCCAGAACCAAAGCCCACTGAAGGGATTTTAAAAGTGTCGTTTGGTATGTTTTGAGTCAGCCTCATAACACACATTTTACCAGCAGATATGTGTGAATACAGCAAGTAGAGCTAGCATGTAAACAGCAAGCTTCTAAGCATTAGATACAAAGGTATTCAGGGAAAGAAACAGCAGTCACACACATCATGTTCCACTGAGGGAAACTACAACGAGTTCTTTTTAGAATGGTCAGGAACGGAGTTAAGTCAAGTGAGACAGACTTTGTATCAGGAACCCTTTATTAGTAACGAAAAACAAAGGAAAGAAGTAACTGCCCCACTAAAGAGGACTGGAAAAGACAGAAAAGAAGGAGAGAAAATGGAAAAGGAATGGGGGAGAGAAAGAGAGAGGAGACAGAGAGAGGAAAAGCGGGCATTACCACGAGCAGAACCAGGGGGTGCTGTCGATGTCCCAGCGGCAGAAGGTGTGGTGTGCACGCTGCCTTTGGGGAGAACCTGCGCAGTGGTCGAAGAAGCACGGTTCCACAAGCGTGGCTCCCGCGGTGATGGACAGGGCCGGACACTCGGGGAGGGGCGACGGGCAGGAGGTGCAGGACCCTGGACAGCGTCGCAGAGAGGAGCGGGACGGGCTGGACTGGGGGCAGGCAGGGTTGGACGCAGGTGGGGAGGGCAGGCGGCGGAGGCAGGGATGGACACGACCCAGGCTGGGTCAGCCAGCGCCCTGCCAAGCGCTCGGTGAGAGAGGCGGACACGAGAGCAAGTGAGAGCAAGGGCCAAGGGGCAGGCTGGAGCCAGGGCACAAAAAGAAGAGGTCAGGGCAAGCAAGACTCCCCGCCCAGCAAGCTGGTGGGCAGGCCTGAAGTTCCTGACGCAGTTTGTTTTTATACCACCTGGCCCCTCCCCTGCTGACAGGAGGCCATTGGTCCAGTCACGCCTTCTGTGTAGTTCATTGATAGAAACCTTGGGCGCTCTGACTGCAGGAGCATCTCTGGGGTGCACAGTGTTCTCTGTCAGGTGTTGCCAGGCAAAATCACCCCAGAGACAGGCTTCCCCCATCTTCTAGCTGCCTCTGCAAGTGGCCCATGTGCAATCCTTTCCCCCACAGGCCTCTGACAACCAGTGTTGAGGCAAACCAGATCTAAAATGGCTCCTCACAACACAGTAAGTATGCAGCCAGGCTCAGACTGCAAATATGCAATTGTCCAGTGTCTGGAGGGTAAAGAGTTTAGTATGTCTTAGTGTGTATGTACGGTTAGAAACCAAAATATCAACTTTGTATCACTTTTAGTGATTTGAAGCCTTATGAAGCGCACAAAGCAGTTGTAGCTAATTTACTGAGAGCCTAGAAATGGATGCGAGAACGCAAAGAATTCCTAAGGTAAGGATTCTAGAGAACCTTAAGAGTGTGGGTAGTGAGATTTCTAAGGCAAGAATCAAAGGAGCCACAACTGATTGTGTAGTCTTCTTTATCTTTCATACTTTGTCATGCATGTCACATTGACTCATGAACCATCTTTCAGACTAAGGTTGAGACATTTTCTGTGGAACAAGCAACAAGATCCAGTGCTTTTGTTCTTCTGAGGGGTCTCCTGATTCTCATTTGAACTTGTACATAGAGCTGTAATATGAATAAACCGGGTTCATCATTACTTTGCTCACAGTTGTACCAGTATTAAAAGTGAATAAACAATACAAAGTAACCAATACTTAAATTATTGTTGTAATTTGCAGATAATTGTTGTCTGTGATGCTGATAATTGTGAAATCCATATGGCTTTTTTGTGCTCATTACATTAAATGTTTTTTAATGACTACTCACTTTTCTTTATGTATATCCTTGTCATTATACGTTATGACTGATGCCAATAGTCAGTTAGGCCTCCTATGCTAGCAAGTGAGGAAACACAGACCCAGAGAAGTCTTCAAAGAAAGAGGGTAGATTTAAAACCCACAGTTTCTAAAGGAATTAATTATGTGTTGTTAATTTGTTTAACCTTGTGACAACATTTGCTGAAATGTTTATTTACCTCAGAAGAGTTTTCACAACAGTGACTTAATGTGATATGGACAATGGAAAGCACTAAATAATCAAATAATTATTGCTACTAGTAAATCAGTCAGAGGCTTCTCAGCAGAAGGGATGGTTCCCTTTCTTTCAAACAGTTCTTTACATCTGTTTAGAACAATGACTGAGTACACAAACTAACATATTACATGTTAGTGGCTAAACCTCCTTGCATAGATCATGAGGAAGTTATTTTCTTTTAATATGCTTAATATTTTAGATGAGTTTTTAGGAAGCTAAAGGATGATCTCAGAACAGTGTAATAGGGGAGTCTAAAAAATCTGAGGTAAAAATAAAATGGCAGAAATCTGTTGTATTGAATTTGATTCATTGCCCTCTGTTGCACTGAATGCAATTCCTTCTATAATGAAATTCAACTTAAAAATTTGCAATATTCGTAAAAGAGCTGATAATCTAAATTCACGTCTCTCATTCACAAGGAGGGAAATAGATACCCAAAAAATGCTAAAGGAAAAATTGGAATACAAAATTTTAGCATAGGTTAGTGTTATTATCATCTGCTGCAAAAAGGATACCACCCTGCGAAACAATGAAGTTGAAAACACATCTTAGATCAGGGCATACACATGT
This sequence comes from Dasyornis broadbenti, assembly GCA_013397935.1. Lineage (NCBI taxonomy): Eukaryota > Metazoa > Chordata > Aves > Passeriformes > Dasyornithidae > Dasyornis > Dasyornis broadbenti. Next base: position 476,674 of record VZRN01000227.1, read on the forward strand.
TCTGTGGAGTTCTTAATTTTCTACAAAAAGAATAATTTGACTCCTTATGCCAGCCTTATAGTTGATACTAATTGACAAAACTCTACCAGCATCAAGCAACAGTAACTAAACTCTTAACTCATCAAAAGTAAGCAGAGTCCAATCTAATATTTTGTCTTGCAGATAAAATGTGTCACTAAATAATTGAGTGCATCAAAGGGTCTTTAGTTCTGTTCATGCCCAGCACTTCACAGATGTGGTTTATTTTTCCAGGGGGCAGAACATCTTTCGTTTTAAGGAATCTATTGCATCCTTCTTGTGCCTCTTGCTCTACAGTCAAACAACAGACTGTAAAATACAACTTTATCCACCTGTTTGTAGATCCTTAGATAGCTGGTAGGCAGGTGAATAGAGCCTTTGTTCATGCTCTTCAATGGGATCCTGTCCTCTAGATGCTGCTCAGTTATCTGTTGCATTTATTTCTATAGATCTGTATTCCATTTATGCTGTTAACAGTGATTCCCTTTAGTACCAAAGTCTGTGAAAAGAGGTCACAAGCTCTCTGGGGCAGATGACAGACCTCCTTAATGCTATTACAAAATATTTGCCTTTTCTGGAAAGCTGTATATTTCTAAATACTTCAAAAGGACAGAGTTCATTCAGAATAGTGCAGTGTATATTTATGGATTTTAGACAAATGCAGCCACTAACAAGGAGGTATAAAGAGCTGTCCATTTATGTATGCCAATATTAAATGCTATAAAATTAAAAATAGGAAGTGTCCTTATTTTGGATTAAAGCATGGGATTTCAGTCAGTTCCTCACATAACAGAAAACTGTTCAACTTCATATAGTCACTGAATTATTTAGATCAGGGAAAAACCTCTAAGACCATGGAGTCCAACCACTAACCCAGCACTGCCAAGTCCACACTAAACCATATACTTTAAGCACCACACCTACCTGTCTTTTAAATACTTCCAAGGGTGGTGACAAAACCACCTCCCTGAACAGACTGTTCCAATTCTTTCCATGAAGAAATTTTTCCTAACATTCAATATTAACCTGTCCAGGTACAACCTGAGGCCATTTCCTCTTGTCTTTTCCTTTGTTACTTGGGAGAAGAGACTGACCCCCACCTGGCTACACCCTCTTTTCAGGCAGTTCTAGAGAGTGAGAGGATTCCGCCAGAGACTCCTTTTCTCCAGGCTATACCACCTCAGTTCCCTCAGCTGCTCCTCACAGGATTTGTGCTCCAGACCCTTCCCCAGCTCTGCTGCCCTTTTCTGGACATGCTTCAGCCCCTCAATGTCCTTCTTGCCATGAGAGGCCCAGAACTGAGCAGAGGATTTGAGGTGTGGCCTCACCAGTGCTGAGTACAGGGGGACAATCACAGCCCTGGTCCTGCTGGCAGCACCATTGCTGATACAAGCTCAGATGGCTACATGGGCACTCTGCTGGCTCATATTCAGCCACTGCTGGCCAACACACCCGTCTTGAGGCTGGACAATATCCTAGGGCATCTACAGTGTCACAAGACACCTATGCTTATGTAGCTTAACCAACCACACCATGAAAAGCTAATGGGACTTTTATAGTACTGGGGCATAATTTCTAACATTATGTGGATATCCCATGTATAAAGTCACCAATGTTTAGAGATTTGAATGCCTCCATTTTCAATATAGAACAAGGCAAGAAAATGAACAGCTGCTAAGGGAATTGGGTAAAGCCTAATATTTTTCTCATTCTTTAATCTTTTTGGGATTTCCTTTATTTCTTGTCACAGTCTCCCTGGAAAGCAATAATGCACCAGAGATTTCCATGAAGGGACATATTTTAATCTAAACCTTGATTTTGATCTTTAACTTCTTATTTTAACTGTAATTTTGTTCTCAAGAGGATGAGAATGTGTTTCTTAGTTAAAAAAAAAAAAAAAAAAATCAAAAGTACGGAAAAGGCGTGTAGCAAGAATATTATCGTTTCCAACAACTTTCAGAAAAAAATATCTGAAACCACAATGCTCCTATGAATAACTTCAGTTTAGATAAACCATCCTAAGTTTTCAGGAGCAGCTATAAAACATTTGCATGGACCATTTTCATTCTGTGCCTCAGCAGGGTTCTGATGGATATCTGCTCATAATAATTTCTTTCTGTTGCAGGACATTCATGGTTCAGTGATGCTGAATGACCCCATGGCTGAGCGGTGCTAACTGTTTTCCAGTGAAGAGCAATGATACAAGGTTAGAATGGGAGAATGAAATTGGCTAAGTAGTTAAAATATACGACATTTAAAAGACACTCTTTCCATGCATGTGCCTTACCAGGATAGTTTGGGCATATATATGATGCAGGTAATGTACGGTCATTTATGGACTTTGCACATAGGTCTTCTATAGTTAAAAAATGCTCTTATCTTCTGAATTTAGGCCTCCAGGTTGCTAGTGCCTCAGGTAAAGTTGATCAATGAAATGTGCACTTTTATGTTTGAGAGAAAAAGGCCTAAGTTATTTAATACGTATTGCTACGGACTGAAGAAAACTACATTGCTGCAGAAAGCAGGAATGGAACTCTTCAGTGGGGCTTCTTGCTTTCACACTTTGTGATTTTTACATCAATATAAATTTACTGGTTCCAAATTCTTACTTACAGTGATCAAAATGAGAGAAGATGTCGGTTGCTTCTGATATGGAATGTCTCAATATTGTTAGTGTTTGCTTTCACTCCTTTTTAATTGAATAGCTGCGTGGACGCCTGAATATGTTACAGAACTCTTTAAATTCATCTTTTTGTCTAATGCAATTTTGAAATTTAGAGGAAAAGATCCTCATGTGATTTTGAAAAAGATTTAAAAATCATCCATCTCTTTACCATAGATAGAGAAGCTCCCTATAAATGTGGGTGTCTGTCATGTAGGCACTAAAAGAAAAAAGTGAGTACAAAGTGGTGATTATTTCTTTTTAGTGCTTTGAAGCTCTCACTGCTAGCAACATACAGGTTTCCTCTTGTTGTTAGCATGTCTGCCTTTTTTTTTTTTTTTTTTCTCTGAACCCTTGGTTTTACAGAAATAGATCTAGGCTCACAGCACATTTCTTAATAGCCTCTCATTCTCAATACATATTAACACCAAGTCAGACACAGTATTATGTAATTTATAATACCGTAAAGTATTTATGCAGAAATCATGAATCAGAGAAAATGAGGTTGTAGGATTTGATGTTTGTATCAGGGAAACTTGTGCTTTATCAGGCAGTGCTTCCAAGACAGGTATTTTTCACATCTCTTTAATTTTGTGGCATCATTCCTCTCTGACAATGAAATGCTATAGTTTTCCTATAATGAACAACTGAAATGGAAGCCAAGTGTTACGGGAATGAGCACTATGGATAGCTGAGGTTATAGAAATGAAAAGGAGCTGATCATCTAGCCCAAGGAAATTTGTATTGGTAATTAAATTGGAAATTTGTATTTTCATTAATGACTGAGATGGTCTCTGAACATGATCTACAGTTTTATTATGAGATGAAAAAATACTGAGCAACATTTAGGCTAAACTAATTGAGAAAATCAAAAGGTGGCACATGCTGAAGTAATTGTGGAAGCTGGTAAGCATTTCAGAACTCCATTTGTTTACAAGAATCAACAAGGAGCTGGAAAGGGCAGTAACACCTAAGCATTCAGGAAATGCAATTCAGGTATGAACAAGCTGATATTCATAGAGTTTTCCAGTTCCTATTGCACTGTTATCTGCTCCATACTGCAAATATATACCCTTGTATTTGTCATTTGAGAAATGAAACATTGAGAGGGAAAAGGCAGTGCGTTTCATTGAAGCATGAGAATTAAAGTCAGATGCTTGAACATTCTCTCAGACTGATTTACCTCTACAATTCTGTGCAAATCATTACCATTTCATATTTTAGTGAGCCCACCAGTCCGTAAAGACTACAGTATTTTCTCATTTCACAAAGATGTTGCATATATTCATTTGTATGTATAAAATATTTTTGCAGATAGTGCAGCTATTATCTTTGCTTAAAAATGAACCTGGTATTTAGCTTTGAGAAAGAAAAACTTTCCTGGACAAATCCCCCGAGAAATTTTAAGTTCCTGGTTTTATTTTACTGCTTTGATGCTTTCAGTGCCTTTTCTAAAGAATTAAAATATCACTAAGAAAAAACCACCTTCATCAGTCTGAAATGCTACCAACAGTTATGATTTGTTTGTAAAGATCTCATGGACTGCGTTTTTTGTATTTTACATGAACACAGAGTTGATGTACTTTCTTAGAGTAAAACAGAGTAACTCTGATTATGGCTGCAAAAACCTGATTTGTATTTCTTTATACAAAGCCAAAGCTCCCTCTGAACCTGTTAGTTCCTCTACTGCCCTGCAGGAAAGCCCTATCTTAACCAATATAGAGCAATATGTCTCATACTGTGCTTTGTATTGCAATATGCACACTCCTGATGATTAATGGGATACACATAGTAATTACTGGAGTGTAGTAAAATAAAATGTAATATTATGGAATTTTTAAAGCTTAAAAAATAAATAAGCTTACATAATTTCTCCTATTTAATTGCCAGTTGCATTAAACCTATCTGTAGTAGGAGCTGTTATTATTTCTCTGCAAACAAAAGCCAATGGACAAAAACCAATGGACACAGAAAGTCCTTTCAAATCAGTTGTGTGAATTCATGATAACCCACATATCCACATTATCGTCTATACTACTGCCACAGGACGTTTATACCTTCCTGTGATGCATCTGGTATTGACCACAGCCAGAAATGAGGATCTGGCCTCAATGAACTTCCGGTCATGCACATTCACGAGGGAAATAAAAAAGAGTTCTCTGGGCTATCTTTATTTCCTACGTTAGATAATGTCTTCAGTTTAAGACAACAGTGGAATACCCTGGTGTAAAACTGCAGACATCCAAATGGCATTAGAGTGAAACTGTAGTTGGTACCTCTTCTCTATTTTCATTGGAGATAAAACAGGCATGAGAATTAGGACCTCTCTGATTTGAATCTCTACACACACTTCAGGACAAGATCATGCAATGTTTTCTGACTTTTTGTGTTGGTTTTTGCTTGGCCCAGTTTTTAGCTGGTTGAGTGGGGAGCCCAGAAAATGGGTCCTGTGAACATATCCAGCAGAGCTAACACCTGATGATGCTGAAAATTATGGACATGCTGCCGGCCAAGGCTGAGCCAATTAGAGATGTTGGTTACGCCTCTGTGAAAACATATTTAAGAAGAGACCAAGGTGGGGGAGGCACGCACTTCTTTTGGTCAGAGGAGGAGGAGGTGGTGAGAATATGAGGGGAAACAACAACAATGCAGACACCAAGGTCAGTGGAGAAGATGGGGGAGGGGAAGCTCCAGACACGGGAGCCAAGATCTTCTGCGGGCCATAGTGAAAACCATGGTGGAGACGCATGTCCCCCTGCAGCCCATGGAGTCCACAGGGAATGTTAAAATTCATGCACAGCCTACACCAGAGCGGGTGGATGCCTGGAGGAGGCTGTAGCCCAGCGGGAGTCTCAGCGGAGATACAGGCTTTTACAAACTGAATGAAGCGCCCCACGCCGATGCCTGAGAAAGACTGTGCTTCAGCAAAGAGGAAAACAAGCCTTGCTCCCGAAATGGAACAGCCAACTCGGAGGTCTGATCCATGGACAAGAGACCCCATGTCACAGCAGTTTTGGGAAAAACTGTCTGCCCATGGAGGAAGCTCACGTGGCAGGGTCGGGCGGACTGCCACATCTGAGATTTAGGACCTGTGGCTAAGCAGAAGAAAGGACTCCTCTCCCCTGAGCAGTGGAGAAACATTTCGGTGATGAGCTGACCTATCCCCCACCCCTCCCATGCCTTGTTCCCTTGTGCAGCTGCTGGGAGGGAGGGAGGGGGGTGAGTGGAGAAACGGTGGTTTTGAAGGTTTTATTTCATTCCTCATTTACTTCTCTGATTCTGTTAACAATAAAAGTTTTTCTAGCCTGTTTTCTGCCCTGGTGCATCTTTTTCTTCCAGTTTTCCTTATCTCAACTCATGAGCCCTGGGTGTATTAATTTGTGAATGTCTGGCATTTGGGCATAGTCAAACCACAACACTTTTGTACTTGCTCTGAGTTTTGATACTGAGCCGTCTGACCTAGAGTGAAATGACAGTATTGTGTACCAAGAAATGTTAAGGAAAGAAGCAGAGAGAAGGTACTAATAGCTTCTGACTATTTTATAGTACTTTTTTTCTGAAACTACACAAGCGATACTCTCAAATCTCACAGTAGATATAATTAAAGTCTGCAAGCCATCAAAATTATGATACTTCTATAATCGCTGTGAACCAAATTTTAAAATTGTTTAATTCTGCATCTATGTGCAGATAAAGATTTATTCTGATAAAGAAATGTTTACAAGCGGTGAGACATACTTTATTGGATTCTATTACTGTTGGATTGGTGGACCTGACTGCTTAATTAATTTGCAAGGTATTTGATGTCCAAATGTTTTCCCAGGAAAAGGTAACATATATCATTTAGAAATTTGAACTTTACCAGAAATCTTTTTATTAAAAAATCTCAACAAAACAAAGCAAAAACCAAAATATCCAAACAAAACCCCCAACTCCAATAAACCAACTCACAAAAAAGAAATTTTGAATATATGGTAATATTTTGGTCTTTAGAAAAGGGAAGGTACAGACTTGTGAAATCAAAGAGATTTGTATACACAGTAGAAATTCACTAGATATGATTACCTTATTTAGACTTCCATTTTACGCCTGCAGTAACATGTAATTTTGGAGACAATTTATGTGGAGTTATGGATTCGCTGGTTCACCAAAGAATTATTCTAGTACTATGCCAGTGCCACGGTGTTGCAGGAGACTCTATATTTACCTTTTAAGTGTAATCAGGTAGTTAGATATCCAGATGGGATAAATGGCATAAACAATTCTTGTGGATGTAAAAACTGTTCCGTTTGGATCTGTAAATTTCTGTAAAGAAACATAGAAGGTAGCACATGCTTAAATATCTGTCTCTATCTTCTGTATTTATACCCAAACCCATGGCTAGATGATAATTTGCAATTGCAAGACTGTAAATCAGTTTTAAAAACTATGACTTTGGCCAAATGGTGGATACTTTACTGTATTATTTTAATAGACTGTTACTGCTGAGTTGAATTTCTGATGTGATACCAGAAACAGTTCCCTAACATGGTGATGCTCAGAAACAAAGTATGGGGGTTTTTTATCTGATGATTTTCCAGAAATACAATGAAAATAGCATACGAATTATCTAGAGTCATATACCTGGCTATAGTCATACTCTGGACAAACTTTCCCATATGTGGGATGATAACCATGGAGGAGGGGATTAGGATTATGGGAGGGCAGGAGGAGCTGAGGATAATTTGAACAGAAGGGTGTTGACTGTTCAAGTCTATTCTGTAACAAAACTTCCCTTTGTCTTCTTCAATGAGAACATTTCAAGCCTTCAGACAATTTCATGAGCAACAACTTCTGCCCATATATGTAAGCAGGAGGTCTGGTGCTCACAAGCAAAGATCAGAACTCCCTAGAATGACATAAACTTTTTCTATTTAAGTAAAACAGCAATGACAAATCAAAAACGTGTAGTGCTTCCTTACTAGCTCATTAGCAATGAATTTGGATTATGAAAGAATAGTTTGATAGCAATACAACTATTTGCATTAAATAAAAGTTTGTTGAAAAATTTCTGATGGTTTATAGTTTCATCAATATGTTAATAGAAAGTCAGCCAGGTGTGCTATTATTCTTTCTATTACCTTGAAAGTTATGCTTTAGAAAACTTTACTCAAATAAACATTTCCATTTGATACTTGAAAAGCATATAAAATTAGAAGGGAAGGAAGAGACAGAAAACCTGTTATATCCAGTTTACAAGAATATCTTGCCATTGATTTATGTCTCTGCCTTTTGAAAGTGTAGTTTAAGATCTGTCCTTGAAAACACGGATCATATCACACTGCCAAGTATTTTCCAGATATTAAGATATATGTCTTTTGCCACTGTTATGAAATCAGCTTGCATTTCCTGAGTCAAAATATAGAAATATTCAGTATTGGTGCAGTTTAGGACATGTAATCAGACTTGATGTCTTCTATTGCAAATTGACCAACACAGTCACAAATTAGCCGCCAAATTCCAGATGAGAACCACTACGTCATCTTGAATTTCAACTCACAATAGATTCGCTTCTAGTATAATTTCCTGGGACAATATTTATATATATAAACATTTGTGTATATATGAAGAGACATACATATATATATGTATATATATGCATACACACACTATAAAAGTCATAATGTGTTTGTCTCGAAGTGTTCTCCACTTTAGTAATTCTATCTATGAGAATGAAAAGTATCTACCTCCTTCTAACCTGTAGCTGCTCCAGATTTAGTAAGTTACTTCCCAGGTCTCACGAGCTAAATAGATACTGCAAAAACAACTGAAAAATTTCGGACAGGTTAAGTTTTATAGATAGATTATGATTAGTTTTTTGTCTCTGAGCAGAGTGTTTAAATATTGAAATAGCTGTCCTGGGGAAACTGCAAATCCTTTCACACTTGGGTTTTTTTCTGATTGAGGTAGCAAGTTTGACACCTTTTTTTTTTGCAGAAGTTTGCTTTATTTTCATTTTTTTACATTATCATAAACCAGAAAATTCAGAAAAAAGGGTTAAATCTTGATGTTTGCAATTATAGTAAAATACTTGGATATCTGCAAATTGGAGCAGCTTGGGCTGAGATTAATAGATGTCTCCAAGGCCCTATAATATCATTCTGATGACATATGCCTCTTCCTGGCTAAGTTTTGTTGCATAGTATCTGTTTTCAAGATGTAAGAATATGATTTTCATCATGTGTTGCAATTTCAAACATGAAAAAGCAGTGATATGTCATGGGAGATGTAATCCATTCACAGAGCTATTTCTGTTTGAGAGAGTGAAGAAGGGATGTACTTGAGTTATAACCGCTGTGAGGTCCTGCAGCAGCAAAGCCCAGACTGAAGTTAATGCAGACTACAAAATAAAATGTTTTCATTAGCTTCAAAAAACCCCAAACGTTTCTCAATCTGGTTGATCTGAGCAGAATTTGCTTTTCCTAACAAGAGAAACAGTTGTCTTGAAAAAATTACTTGCAGAAACTGAATTTTCCTATTTAAAATAAAAGTTTATTACCAGCTTTTTTGTGAATCAGTAATAAACTGAACCCTTAAAATAATGTTTGAAAACACTTGGCTGCTGGATGCTGAATTTTTATATGAAATTTTACCAAGGTCCCAATGGCTTGTAACAGCACAAGCTTCAGGGCAAGCCAAGTAAACAGGAGATGAATGGACCTGCCTGGGATATGTGAAGGTGTGTGTAATGAAGTCCAAAGTGGAGAGCAGCAGGCTCAGATATGCACAAGCTGTTTCTAAGTCCCTGAGCTTTATGTGCAGCTAGGTGCTGGACAAGATAATTGTGCCTGCCGTGCAGCTGGAGGTGGGATTTGCCAATCCCCACGCACACAGCTGAGTGGTCAGCCCTTACCCAGATGAGGGATGTGGAACCTGAATGCTAATTACTAGATTTCAAATGACTATTTCAACCTGCTATAACAGCTCCCAAAAGGGGTTAAGGGGTATCCATATAGGTAGCTATCTTGTTCTGAAGAAAATTCTTTTTTCCCCAGTTATACAGACATATGGCATATCTTGTTCTGAAGAAAATTCTTTTTTCCCGGTTATACAGACATATGGCAAGCACTGGTTCCTCATTCCTGCAAGGCCCCCTCTCCCAGGAGGGCTAGCACCTGTCCGTGTCCCATGGAAAACAGAGGTCTGTCAGCGGGACCTAGGGGCTGAAGAAGGTCACAGAGCAGATCATCCCAACTGACCTCACATGGCACATGCAGGACAACCAGGTGATCAGGCCCAGCCAGCATGGATTTGTGAAAGACAGGTCCTGCTTAAACAGCTTGATCTCCTTTTATGACAAGTTGACCCACTTAGTAGACAGGGAAAAAAGGCTGTGGATGTTGTCTGCCTGGAGTTTAGTAAAGCCTTTGACACCTTTTCCCACAGCATTGTCCTCGAGAAACTGATTGCTCATGTCTTGGACAGGTGCACCGCTTGCTGGGTAAAAAACTGGCTGGATGGCCAAGACCAGAGAGTGGTGCTGAATGGAGTTACATACAGCTAGGTTACAAGTGGGATTCCCCAGGGCTCAGTTTTCAGTCTAGACCTCTTTAATACATTTATTGATGACCTGGATCAAACGGATCCTCAGCAAATGTTCAGAGAACAGCAGGTTGGGCACGATTGTCAATCTGATATGCAGTAGGAAGGCTCTGCAGAGGAATCTGGACAGGCTGGATCAATGGGCTGAGGCCAGTTGTAAGCAGTTCAATAAGGCCAAGGTCAGGTCTTGCACTTGGGTCACAACAACCCCAGGCAGCTTTACGGTCTGGGGGAAGAGTGGCTGGAAACCTGCTTGGTGGAAAAGGACCTGGGAGTGCTGGTTAACAGGAGATTAACATGAGCCAGGGTGTGCCCAGGTGGCCCAGAAGGCCAAGGGCATCGTGGCCTGGATCAGCAATTGTGTGGCCAGCAGGACCAGGGCAGTGAATGTCCCCCTGTACTCGGCACTGGTGAGGCCACACCTTGAATCCTGTGTTTGGTTTTGGGCCCCTCAATGAAGGCCACAATTAAGTCACCCTGAAGCCTTCTCTTTTCCAGGCTGAGCAATCCCTATTCTCTCAGGCTTTCCTCAGAGGAGAGGTGTTCTCTACCTCTCATCAACTTGGTGGGCTTCCTCTGGACTTGCTCCAACAGGTAAGTGTCCTTCCCATATTGGGGACCTCAGAACTGGATCCAGCTCTCAAGGTGGGGTTTCACCAGAGCAGAGCAGAGCAGAGCAGAGCAGAGCAGAGCAGAGCAGAGAGGCAGGACCACCTTCCTTGAAGTGCTGGCCGTGCTTCTTTGGATGCTAGGTAATTGAATTGAATGCTAGGAAAACATCTCGAATGTTAGGAAGTATTTCTTCCCCGAAAGGGTTGTCACATGTTGAAACAGGCTGCCCAGCGAAATGGTGGACTGTCCCTTCCTGGATGTACTTAAAATACATGTAGATGGGGTGCTCAGGGACATGGTTTAGTTGTGGACTTGACAGTGACGGGTTAATGGTTGGACTTCATGATCTAAAAGGTATTTTCCAAACTAATTGATTCCACGATTCTATGATTCTATGATTTGCATTTAAAGCAATTCACAGCTTCAAGATTTCTCTTGCTTGAAAATTTGTTATCCAATTTGCATGCTTTTCCATGCCAGTACTATATGCTACTAAATTGTATACTAGTAATGCCCACATATATTGTGTTGACCATGAAACAGACAAAGCACTATCCTGTTCACTAAAACATACGGAATCCAAAGTCAGGATTTGCTTTTCTGAGTTCTGTATATGATGTGTCAATTTATTATTAAAGCTCTAAGTTACCCTGAAATGAATCTCTTAAAATCGCATGTAGCTGCTTGATGACTAGTTTACACTAGGCATTGTGCCATTTTTAAAGGTAGTTTACAAATTTAAGATCATATTTAAATGCTACAAAATCAAACAGTGTAAATGGTCTTAGTCAATATTTTAGACATATTAAGAAAGCAAAAAGGAGAAAGAAGTACTGACAACTGGTAGGAGCTTTTATACTACACTCCATGTGTATTTGAATATCTTTCACAGTTCCTGTGCTTACAAACCACCAGTTAGTGGTTAATATTATAAATTATTCTTTATAAATATGAAGAAAGAAAAGCACTACGGATTTTTCAAATTGACTTTTATGTGAGTTATGATTAGACAGGGAAATACTGCTGCTGTATTACTGGAAGAACCCAAGCAAGAAATGCACATATGATTAAAATCCTGGTCATATAGTCAGTCTCCAGTGTGTTATACCAGTATTTAGAAGACTTATTTGTTCATACATCTTCTGCATTTCTAGTTGTCTCCCACAGACTTTCCAAACCTCCTGGGTTTTGTCATGGTAACAGCTTAATTTATCTCATTTCAGCCTGTGTGATGAACATTTGTCAGAGAACTCTCTACAGTGCCCCCAAACATTTGTTCGCTTTGGTATTCTGTGTTTATACCTGACTATATAGAAAATTTTCAAGGTCTTTTTTGACTTACCAAATTGAATTAATAGGAAAATTGGCTAAAATGGACATTGTGAAGTAATTTTGCCACATTTCCTTCTTAGAATTGGTAGTATAAGGCCTAGCATGGCACTTAGTACAATATTTTGAAATAAAAGTTTCCAATTTTTTTCTTGATCAACAGACAGGAGATGGACTTTAGCATTCATTAAAAGTATACTGGAATAAGGAGATACCAGCCAGACACAACAAAACCCAGATCCATTCTAAACTAAACTCAACTTGGAAAGGTGTAGACAGCAAAACTTGGGAAAATCAATATTTCTATATGCTTTCAGTGTCCAACATTTGCAACAGACTTTGTTGTTGAATTTTGCACTGAATTCCACCTAAGTCCATATTTTAATTTTGCGTATTACTACTGGAAAATACTTTGAAAAAATATTTATTAACAAAGACATTTTAAGCATTTATATTTACAGGAAGATATAGTTAGTTCAATTGTACCAGCAATATTTTCCACGTGAAAAACTGACTTTTAAAATGGAATCTGCTCTTTGCCATTACATAACTGGGCTGTTGTGAATATTCATTTGAATTATTTAATTAAGAATTATTGGAAAATACAGATTTTTGGCAAAGATTGCTGATCATTGGTGAAAGCCAACTGAACTTACAATTCTTATCATGATGATTTCGTACAAGGATATCTCTTAAATAGAGTAGTTTGTTTTCAATGTGATGGTGTCCTCTGTCTGATGTGCAACAAAACCCTGGCATCTAAGGAATGAAAAAGTTAGTGATTGTTTCCATGCGTATGCATGAGAATGTAGATTACAAAACCTGTCTGTGGTCTCCGTCAGTGGCCGTGCTTTAACAGGGAAGAAAGTCAGGCAAAATATTACAGCTGACGTTTTTTCATTGATGCAAACATACATTAGACTTGATAAGAATCCTCACCTTTAGTCACCTTACTCCTTTTTTATTGGGAGAGACTCATTAGCTTCTGCCTCAGTGAGAGCTAGGCCAAAGCTGACCCAAAGTCCAAGAAAAATCTTCAACTTGGGGGGAACAAGACAAGAAATCTCTTCAAAATTTGCAAACAAAAAAGAGCAAAATATGTCTCTTACTTGATGTAAAATGTTGTCCCACTCAGTAGTTAGCACAGATGCTCCCTGAGTGAGTCATTTATGCAATACACTATAAACACAAATCAGTTCGTTTCTTGGAAGAGGAAAACACAGGAAGAAACTTGAGCTTGTTCATATTTAGAGAGATATTCCATTTCTATTTTGGAAATTTGGTCTGTATGAGGTTAGCAGAATTAGGACCAAATTATAAAAGAGTTGGTTTGTTGTTAAAGTTTGTCTTCTGTTAGCTACTCAGATTTGAAGGACATGCCAAATGATTTTTAAAATATTGGATATATCTTTTAATTAAAATTTGTTCTGATTCTTTTTTTGCTCACTTTTCTAGGCTTTGGTTCAGCAAAGCACTTAAACGTGTGCCTAGTTTCAATCCCATCAAGTAGTCTCATGGTAGCCAAATGGAACAAGCATATGGTAATGAATGTGCTTAAGAGGACGTGTGTGCAATTGTTTTGCCTATAAGCACACTGTATAGAGGCAACTATGTATCAACTTCTGTTTTAATGCACAGTATTCTTCTGTTTCCTATCTTCCTTATGTTCTTTAATCATGCATTTAAAAATAGCATATCAAAGTATGTTACAGAAATATGCGATCAGACTGCTGCCAAGCCAGTTTCAATTAAAAAAAGAAATTTTTGTGTTCAGCTGAAAACAAGACACTTGAATCCGTTGATAGTTTAATGTTGTTTGTAAACAGTTTATTCTGAAATTTGCACGTGTACTTAACAAGTTGTGCATTATAAAAGTTGGAATGGTTTGTGGTTTTTATTAAATATTAATTAGATCTGCTAAATGGCCTGGAAATAGTCTGCAGACTTCTTTATCCTCTGCTTACATCTTTGTTGTAACAAACTAACCATGGCTAGGAATGACTGACCAGAACCTGTTTTTGGAATATAAAAACATTATCTTTCATGATATGGATAGAGCTTCTGGATAATTGCTTCCACAGAAAATTAGCTCCCATTTTGTCCCATTTTGAGAATAAAGGCTCTTCATAGCACGTGGAAGTTTTACTCCTTCTGATGCCTGATGAATTTTTGTCTTTTCTTTATTATACCCTTTTCATACACGTTTTATACATTTCATACCCTTTCCCTTTCCTTGTACCCTTTACACACACTCCTTGTACCCTTTACACACACTCCTTGTACCTTAGTCCCACAGACCTATAATTCTTGTAGTCTGATATTTAGCTTAGTTGGGGGGTTTTGCAAAGTAGGAAGGTGAAACATTCCCAGCAGAAGGCCAACAGCTTTACACTATCTCAGAACTAGAGGCTCCAACCTTGGATGGAGTCTTTCTCTCTGGAACATATTTTGTAAACTGGACTGAAATCTCATTGGGGCGGGGGGGTGGTATTTAGAATAAGGGGACAATTCATCTCTTAAGTTTCTTATTGTGGGAATTTAGATAGATATGCTAATTTGTGAGGTCCATGAAAATTGTATACGTGTTATATGGGGTGTGCTTCTCAGCAGGTTTCCACCTTTGACGAGCCGTGCACCTAGGATCCTATTAAAACTGAGGTAAATACCCTTTTTGCCTTTATTGCTGTGTCTGTGTCATGTTTTTACCAGCTGAAAGGCAACACTTCTATGTACTACCTATGATCTGCAACCTGTGCTTACAGAATTTCTCTGTCACGAAGAACACTGTACAGTAATGTTGCAGCTCTCCTACCCACCAATAAAAATTCCTAAAACCTCAAGATTTTACAAGGTTTCAAAGTTATTAAATTCTGTACATGTAGAAAATCACAGCTTTTCCCCGCTAAGGTTTACTATACAAGCTGGGACACTATTGCATGTTCTGTGTTGAATTTGGGTCAACTTGAGAGTGAAATCCGTGCACATTGCAGGCTTTGCCCCATTGAGCATTGGAATCTATACATAATTATACCCATGGCCTGATCTTTGGAGCTTTGGGCTTTCTCAGTGAAGAAAACATATCTTGTTTTCATTCCAAGGCACCACCTTACTTTAGATCAGTGGGGAAACCACCAACTTTGGCAAAAATTGGTCTGTTGTAAAAAGAAGCACTTAGTCTCCTCAAAGAAGTGTCTCTGGCTTTGGAATTTGCTATACCAACACTTGACTGAAACATCTGAGTGTCTTTAGGCTGTGTTTTTTGTCCAAACAGTTGCTATGTATGTGTTTGTGCCCGCGCACATGTGGGTGAGTCCATGCTCAGTTGCTGCAGAAGAAACGATGGTTTATATTCTTTGAATCTGGGAATGCATACCTTTGAATCATGCTACTGATTTTGGGTCTGAATAAAGTTTTTATGGAATTATTAAATTATATTGAGGTCACTGGGGGCCTTTCTAGAATTTTAAACTACTAAAAAGACAGAAAACAAATAAATGCTAAAGCTTTCTCTAATTTCAGATAACCACATATTCTCTCTGCTACCCGATGTAACTGCAATCCCTTTCTGCAAAGTTAACATTATAATATAGCTCAGACAGAATTCATGTCTGAAAAATAACCCTATTAGTGGTGTATTCTATATTTACGATAGAAATTGAAATTGCAGAGGTTCCTGAATCTCCCAAAACCTCACATTATATATTTTCTTTCTGCTGGGTTGAAATACAGGAGACAATTTTCTAACATGCTATGAATGAGAAATACTCATGATGAAACAAGGCTGTTATACTTGCCTTCAGACTTCGAGAATAGATTGCTGCTAAACATAGTGAAGGTCAGAACTGAAATGAAAGTATTTTGTTTCATAGGGGTTGGTATCAGCTCCTAGAAGTGTCACTTAATTGGCCACTGCTGATGATACTGATAACGAATCAATGGCGTTGTTATAATAGTGGAGAGCAGCAGGTTAGAGTGAGGGGGTAGGAAATCTATACTATTTTAGTATCTTGAAGTTGGTTGCTAAGCACTAGCATGATCTGTAGAATGTATTTTATGCCATTCTGAGCAGAAAAAGAAAGAAATAAGAAATTGCATATTAAATAAAATGCAGCTGCTGTTTATAGAGTCACAATTATTGGAGATGATCTAAAGATATGATGCTTACAAGAGCTTGCTCAAAAAAGTAGATTGCAAGATAAAGAAAACAACTCCTTTACAGTATATTATAGCCCTCAGCAGATCTATGAGTCTATGGTTGGAATAAGGGGTAGCGATAGAAATCATTGGCATAGGTAATTGCTGATTAAATATAAGCACTTATTTATGATTTGCACATGTTTTCCTTTCAGAGAAAGTCAACCAGTAGTTATCCCATCTTCAGACAGACTCTTCAGGTCCTTTCCTATAGCTTTGGAAAATCCAGAGAAGTGGTGTCATAATTGACGCTGTAAAGGAGAATAGGAAACAACTACTCACTTTTTCTTACAGCACAGGAACTAACAGTCATGAAATTAAATTATAAAGTAGCAGGCTTCAAGCAAACAAAATAAGTTAATTTTGTGCAGTATTTATAATTAAGTTGTCTAACCTACTGCCACATGGTGTTAGCGATGCCAAAGGCATTGATGAGTTCAAAAAGTAATAAAAGGAATTCAGAAAATAAAATCCCATTAAGACCTATTTAAAAAGGTACCTCTGAGTCTGGAATGACCTAATTCACAGTCTTGGAGTTTATCTGAGAGCTATCCCATATGGTTGCCCCATGACTATTTTATTTATCTCGGTTTTTATTACTATCGGATATCACTCAGGCTCCTGGACTTGGTGAAGCTCTGATTTAACTAGGCATAACCACTCATATTTTCTTATCTATTCTGAAAGTCTTTATGTTAACTTATGGCATGATGGGACAAAGTTTCTGTTTAGGTTTGTTCTTGACTACGTATTGCTCTAATATTGCAATATGATTTTTACAGACCTCACTGTTAATCCTGCGGACCTGGATTTAAGACGTTCCCAAGAATATAAACCAGAACACTACAGATTGTATCTTCTGTATAGGTCCATTATATGGATTACCCAGCGAAAGCCCTTCTGTGTAAAGCAAGCAAGTGAAATGCAGACTTCTGCTGTTACACCGCATTAGTACCCTTATAATGTCACTTTAACAGGTCACAAAACATTTTGATAGTCACAAACATTTGAAAAGCAGCTCTTGATACAAGCTAAGGCTACAGTTCAGAACCATACTCCTCTAGTAAGGAAGAAACTAAGCCAAATCTAAAGGAGAACAGCAAAATTCAGTGAATTCCACTAGGTGAAAATTAAAGGAATTGTTATATTTTTATGATTTTGTTTCCTGCTTTGCATGGTGACTTAGGTCTGTGAATGAGTACTGTGGGTAAGAAGTGAAAAAAGGTTCGACTTATCCTCTCTTCTTTCTTCTTCTTCCTTGATGGATTTATGCATGCAGGAAAAGTATAGAGTTGGCAGATACAGTAATGCTACTATTCTTTCCCATGTTACAAGTCTAAAAATCCAACAAAAGCGCACAGAAATTTCGCAGGACAAGATTTTTTGCTCTTAACCATCTGACCATTTTAGGATTTATAGCTGGATAGTAATTTTTTTTTCTTTTTTTAATGTAGCACAAATTATTACAAAATGGAAAAAAAGTAGTAACCTGGGTATTGTTGATACTCTAAAGCACACCTGCTAATTTTTCCTTATGTTCTAGTCCTTTTGAGTTTTTGCAACATATATTCATTAAACACACCTATTACTGCTGAATCTGTCTTTGATGTTACTGGAATTCTTCACATTAGATGAGTTAAAGTTTTGAAGCTGTAGTTACCTGTGGAAACTGGTACAATTAATTTCATACATTTACTGCTCATTAACACGTGCATGAAGCAGTTTCTTGCAGCTTGTATATCTGTAATGAATATTAAACCATCTCGTCTACTCATAATAATATAATGGCTCCTGTGATGACAGACTCTGTTTGCACAGGAAGCAGATGTTGATGTTTACCTAGATATAATTTGCAATGATGAGTGGTGGTGAGCTGAGGTTTTTTCCTGCCAGAACAATTCAGTCTGTGTTACGCTTCTGCAAATTATTTTGCATGCCATTTTGGTCTCTCAGGTCAATATATATACACATACTGACACATATTCACACAGTGAATAACTGTGAATCTATACCAAGATATTAAATTATGCATTTAAGAAAACTATTTATTTAAAGATATATTTACCAAATCTCTGAAATGTGGTGTCCAGGAAAAACTGTGGGTAAACTTTAAGTAAAGATGAAAATAGTATTTGTTGGGGTCACAAATGTATATCTGAGAAATAAATATTGTAGGAATTATTCAGAGGGAGTCCCAGTGGCTAGAAAATGAAATCAGTAACAGGTAAGGTTGAAATAAGACACACTGATTTTAGTATAGGGGTGCCATACACTGCAATGAATTACAAAAGGATGATATGAATTCTCTGTCATTTAGAGCCTTTAAATCTAGACTGAAAATCTTTCTAAAAGATACTCTTTAGTTCAACTTTACAAAACTTGATGAGTGATATTTTCTAACCTGTGTTATGCCAGAGGTAAAAGAGAGCAACATTGTGTTTTCTCTTGGTTTTAATATCTGGAAAATCTGTGATATAATGAAATACAAAAGGATAATCACATCTATTTTACTTGTAAATTATATATATTTTTTTACTTTTGGACATAATTTGCAACTTTAGACAAACAATGTCTCAGAAATTCCTGTTTTGAATTTGGAGCTGTTGTTCCCTATGTCCAGTTCTCTTTCTAATACCAAACCATTTTCTCATCTTCGTGCTCACATTTGGAATTGGGGCCATACCCCTCTTTCTTGATAAACATCAATTTATTCTACTACTTTCAGGCCCACTTCTCTGAATCTTCTTGTTGTCAGCATATTGCAGGTATTTGTTTCTTTCCATACCTCTTACTACTTGGAATCCTGAAATGAGGTCTTAAGGAAATTCATAGTAGGATGTAAATCTATAGCTGTAATGATCATGTCAGTGCTATCACAGACAGCTTCAAAAGTCACCACTCATTTCTGAAACTATTCTGTATTGAAGAGAAAAGTGTGGAAGGTGTGTCCAGAAGCAATCTTTTCCTTTGTTATTTCCTAAATCATACCATTGGCTCCAAAGACAATAAAACCAGGGGAAATAGAGATCTTTTGCGTTTCCTTATTTTCATCAAAGTGAAAGTGGTACTCCTTGGCCAAATATTGTGTTCTAAATTTACATTGGTTGCAGCTACAATGAACTTAGTCACATTTTTTCCAAATTTTGGGGTTCCTTGTGGAGTCACAATTGTCTAAACGTTAAAAAAAGAGTAGCTCAGGCTTCGATGTGAATAGAGATGTAGTCTGACCACTTGCAGTAAACTGGCCTTAAAATTTCTATTTCAAGGATATTTAGAATGATCTAGAATCCCAGATGCATTTGTAAATGTATCTATCTATATTGATATTTATTTTTTTTCTTTTGGAAAGACAACACCTTGCTGCTCTCTAAGGTCTTTGTGGACTCTTTTTAAATTCATTCTCTTTTTTTCCTTTTGCTAATTTTGTCCTGCTGCATCTCTTCTGTATCCTGAAAATGCTTTTCCCTCCTTGACATTTAGACTCTTCAAGTATTTATAGATTGTTACCATGTCCCCCTTTAGTCATTTCTTAGACAAACTGTGCATATTTAGCACTTGCAATCAATCCTCATACATCAATCACTGCAGAAGTCTAATCATTTTTTGCAGCTTTCTTCAGATCTTCCTCCAATATGTGAATATCCTTCTAATAGACGACTAAAATTAAATACAATGGGTCATGTCTGCAGCTCATGTAAATCAGTGTAGCTCTGCTGAAGACTGTCTTGATTCATGCTAGCTAAAGTTAAAGTGCAACATTTCCAGTGCAAAGATATCAAACTGTATGTATTTTGTGAAGTGAGCCTGAAACCACACAGAGTGGGTTTTTTCATAGTAAAGCTTCTTTGAATTAATTTCCATCACTTAGCTATACTTTCAAATGGTGAATTTCCAGTTTGCTTCCTGTAAAACCTCAAAATAATCTGCATTTTCGTATTTTCACAAGTGTTTTGAGGAGCTCCTTCATCCTCCCTGACATCCTTTCTTTCTGTCTCCAGCACAGCCATGAATCCCAGACATCTAGCTGGAAGCTTCTGCTTGCAGACCATGGCCACTCAGAAGTGATGCAGGTTTAGAGTGGCTGTGGGAAGGATGCTTCTAGCCCAGAAGGCAATGAGCATCAATGGCTGGCATCCTCCCAAAGCCTATCTCTTATGTGAAGAGAAATCTTTTAATCCACCTTGCAGGAGCTGATCTGCCTTTGGAGACTTCGTCATCACTCTACAGGCCCCATCAACCGTCCTTTCCTCAGCATGTTTAAGCCAAAATCAAATCTTTGTGTCATTATAATCCAACAAAGGTCATGCAAACTCATAATAGAGAAAGATATGCTTATTTTTTAATTTTTTTTTTTCAAAATGGCTGTGGCTAGAGGGCAAAAGGAGCAGCCCTAATTAGGCTACTAATAGCTCCAGGCCTCCTGTATTGTCAATGGAGATGAATATACTTTTTTCCTAGATAATTAATACAGCATTTAGTGGAACAAATTAGCACTGAAAATAAGTAAAAATGAATTTTTTAAATAACTTACAATATAGGGTACCACTTCTAACTGCAAAATGGTGACTTTCCATTAGAAATAGTGTAAAAGTGCCGTAATAATTATTTTCACAGGATTCATCTCTTGTAATATATTACAAATTCACACACATACAATTAGTGAAGAAACCTATTTCACTATGTCACTATGGTCAATTCTGTCCTGAATTGACACTGTTTAGGGGGAGGGGCATGGATTGTTGTTTTTTCTGGGCTGTTACTTTCCATACTGCTGAATTTATACCTTTTTTTTTTTTTTTTGTCACTAATGTGGAATGCAAGTGGCCATGCTTTGGAGAAATCTGCTTTATTGCAAACGTTTTGTGGGTGAGGTGGCACTTGGTTTCAAACCAAGACAGCATCTTCTTCAGGAAGCCCATTGGTCAGACTAAAAATTCTTTATTTGAAAAAGTTCAGAATCCTGGCCACTTTGTAATTGACAACCATAAAGAAAACCTATTGACCAGTATTCTATTTTGTAAACTATTTTACATATGATTCCCCTCCCACCCCCATTGTTTTTCAATTTATATGAATTTCTTTGGTCTTTTCATTTTAAATGAGTGTTTTCTGCTTGATTTCCTTCAGAACCATTTTGTACAACTTCTGTTTCCACAGACTTACAATTCCACAGGGAAGAGTAAAATAAATGCCATCTGAGCTGTAAACTTTATGTCATAAAAAGTTTCCATTCGATACCTAGGGAGTCCCATGATAACAAAGAAGTCACAGATGGTAGTATTCGTTCAAATAATTAGGGTCACAAAATCGGGGTAAGAGGGATTAATTTTTGTATATATATATATATGCATACATACAGAGAGAAAAATCAAAGTTTTCATTAACGTTGTATATCTTAGCATTGTGTTTAACCACAGAGAAGGATACAGAGAAACACGTTTTGACATTTCCCTCAGCATTAATCAGTATGTGATCACGGTTCAAATAGATTAGACTTTCAGATGCCAAGTAGGCTTCTGAGATAGACTGAAAACCAATTATAAATGCTATGACAATAAAAATTTGGCATAGAAAACAATGAGATATCTGCTGTGCTTGTCAATAAGGTGTTATTCCCCCTCAGGATACTCTTGCATGTTGTGCACAATACCTCTGTAACTACTTCTCATGCTTTCCACCAACTATAGGGATTCATACTGCACTCTAACCGTAGCTTACAGCCAGGTCTCTTATTTCTGACCTTGTACACCTCTTAAATGTTTTGCAAGGAATGGAGTGAAGGGAGTAGAAAATATTGATTTATGAGATATGGTAAACTAGCAGGCTAATATTGAGTTGCCTTCTCTCTTCCTTGAAAGCTCAAGACTGCATTCTCAGAGGATTTATTGTGAATGACTTTGGAAAAACAAAGGCTGCTCCAGTCACTGATAGTGAACCAGTAGCTACAGGTGCCTATTTTACATCAATGGTTCCTTGTCATGGTAGACAAAATAGAGGTTTTCTGTTCTAAGGGTGGAGGAATGAAACTGAACTGTGCTTCCTGTTGGAATTTGCTGGGAAAGGGGAAGAAAAAAAGTGGGAAGAAACAGCAAAAATATTTTAACCGTTTATTACCATTGCCAGCTGTCTGTTTGCCCATACCAATATCTGACACTGTTTTCTAGGCAATCTCAGGACATCACATTTTAGCCTATTTGTCCCATTCACAAAGTTGGTAGTGCATCTACAGGATTGGGGTATCAAGGAATAATCCTCCCTGCCCTTGAAGAAAGCATGGGAACCCTGCCTGTCAAGTGCAGAGGAATACTGGGATTGACAGTGTCACTCAGTAATTGACTGACAATGAAATGGTCAATGAAATACAAAATACTGTTCAATGGGAAAAGTAATTATATCTATGCAGACACAAATGTGATTGCAAAATTTGTTACAATGGAAGGGATCATGAAATTGATACAATGGTTCTTTTGAAGAGAGCTTAATGCCCAGTAAGTCCAGAAAGGCAAAATGCTATGTTAGAAGTTGTTAGGGAAGGAAGGTAGAATGAAACGGAAAACATCATTAAGGCAGCATATAAATCACTACGACATTTATATATTTTAGTGATACAGTGCATTCTAATGGCCTCATCTGAAAAGGGTTAGGCAGAAATAAAAAAGCAGGAAGGAATGTGACAAGGATGAGCAACAGTGCAGAACAGCTCTGGTTTTAAGGGAGATTAAACAGAATAAGACTTCCAATTTGGAAAAGCTGTGATATGGTACAAGTATATAAAATCAGGAGTGATGATCATTCATTAGCTCTCAAAGAGAGCAAGAAGTTGTCAAGTGATATTTTTCAAGCAGCAGGTTTTAAACAAATGAAGAACTTTTTTTTAACATGATTGCAATTAAAATGTGGAACTCATTGCCACAGGGTATTATGAAGAACAAAGGTAGAAATGGATTCAGACAAATTTATGGGAAGAATAAAAAATCTCTCAGGGGTTGTTAAATACAAATATCTGAAATCATGCCTGATTTAAGAAATCATTAAATCAGTAATTATCAGATACTTATAGCATTCGAATTTGTCTTGTTTTTATATGACTTCCTTAAGCATCCAGTGCCCACTGCTGCTCTGTCTCAGACCCAACACTGTTTCAGATCATGGATCGAGCTCCTTTCAGGTGCTCTTCTGTCATTGTCTGCTAAATAAAATGCCAGTGTTTGGAAGGAAAGAAAGGCACCTTGTTTTGTAGAGCCTGTTTTGGGGAGTCGGCTGGGCTGTAAGATTGACAGATTCCTGTTTTTCTTAATGTTGCCTGCAGAGCTTGTGAAGGTAACTGAAGCTTTCCAGAGCTTCTGAAGCGAACAGTTCTGTGCTTAGAAATGACCTGCACACTTTTGAGGCAGAGAAAATGAGTGTGTGCAGTAGCAGTGTGATCTCCTCTCCTACACGTGTCTGATCAATGTGCTTCCATTGCAACTTCTGTCCCAGAGGTATACTCAGGGAACTGGCCATACACCCAGTTTGATCCTTGCTTTCTGCAAACATTGTTCTAAAACACGCCAGCAGCATAGATTTATTTCTTGTGAGGCACTAGCGACCAGATGGAAATGAAAATTTGTCATTTAACTGAACTTTTGGCTGTATTGTTCTGAAAACAGTTCAGGAAAGCACTCTTCACAGTAAAAGCTATGAAATATGGAAAAAAATATCAAGATTTAGATATATACCTCACTAACATTTCCTAATATCTCTAAATTAATAGTATTTTGTTCTATTTTAAGTTCTGTCACCTTTTTGTAGCTTTTTGATTTACCAATTACACTGACAAGTTTTGACTAACCAGACAAAAATGTTTCTAAATTTTTTTTCCTTAATAATTTTCTAATTTTTCTGAACAGGAATTTGCAGTGCTTCATTTCTGCCAAGATTTGTCATTGATGTGTGAGTCTAGTGATGTGATTGACTATGAAATTGTATCCTTCACCAATACCAGCTTTAGTCCTTAATCTTCAGAGGACTAGAAAAGCATTGAGGAGCTGCTCTCAGAAAGCCAGTATACTCTGGTCCCTCTGCAGATCAAGACAAGGCTGTAGAAGAACGTAAGACTGTAGTTTGCAGACCAAAGCTAGATTTTCCACATAGCACTATCTGACAATTACCTTTCTCTTCCTCTCATTATGATTTAAGAAAAGCACGCTCCTGGTCTAAGGCTTCAAAAGATTCCTCGCTGCCGTCTCTGTTTTGGTGGGTGTTTATAGTCAGTCAATAGTAGCAATGCCCTTAACTACAGATAGTGTCCTGCTGGTCAAAACACAAGAAGTAGGTATTTGTTTTTCTTTCAAAATTATATGTTGGTATAAAATAATCTAATTTCTAGATAATATTACTTTAGGAAAAGAAGATTTCACTAAAATGTAATTTCAGGGTTTTTGAAGTGGACATTATAGAAAAATAGACAATTTCCCTATTTTCTGTTAGCGCTTGGGAAATGGGACATTTAAAAACAAGAAAAAAGGAAGGTTTTAAAACTAATTTGTTTCACATCAGTAAGTAGCACTTTCACTATTATATGTTTATTTCACTTCAAAGCATGACCATGCTACTTCACCTCCAAAGAAAGATTTTAGCACTCTACTGTTTTAACACAGTTAAGCTGTAAGGCAGTCAAGGGATGTGAGGAAGTAATTTGTTGTACATTTAATGGTGTGAAGTATCCACCAGGGAAAACTTAAAAGATTTTTCTGTTTCCTCACAAAAGTGTCCATGAGTGAATTTCCAATTTCCTGAGTAGTTCTCTGATTAGCTTTTCACAACTCTGTCCTGTGTCAGACAATTGGCAAGAAAACAAAGATCAGGCTTTTGTTGATATTCATGAAAGTTACACCTTTATCATCATCCCATTGGTGACGTCTGGTGGATTTGCTACGAGGGAAGGTTCCCAGCTGCCAAGCTTATCTTCAGGCACCACTCCTGTGGCGCTCTGTAACGGCGCAAGGCTGGAGCTAATCTGCTGCTTAGCTCTGTTCCTGTGGGGATGCCGAGCACTGCAGCAGCTCAGCGCCAGCTCTGGAGGCCAGGCACTCTGTGGGCTGAGGGCCGCTGCGTATCTAAACCATCGCTTACCCACTGGTTTCTCAAAGCTCCCCTTGGACCCCCATCAAGCAGGAGTCTGCACTAGCAGACTCTTCTGTGGCCCAGGGTTAAAATGAAGAATGTCTTTCCAGAAATCCTTATCTAGTTCTTCCTTTAGAAAATAAATACAAAACTCAACAAAACCCTGCTTAGGGGAAGCTTTGAGGGGACGCTCTGCTACAGCTGCACTACACAATTCTCAACACCCTGAGGAGTTCAATTAATAACACAATGGTCCTTTAGCAATATAACCTTTTTAGTTTTTGAGAGAATTCCTGGAACTGAGCAAGCAGCTTGATTTACTTGTAACCTGCGCTGAATTGGGTATTGTATACTAGAGCTGACCTTCTGTCCTGAAGCTGGTTTAGCACTTGCTTTCCATTAAATAAAGGAAACCTCTATTATAAAGAACCTCTTGAGTCATCTTTTAGGAGACTTTTGTGAGTTTCTACTTGTCTTCATACCACCATATCTCTCTGTGTCATGAAGTCAATCTTACGCTTAGTTTTCCTTAAATATTTTCTTTTCATAAATACAGTGCTCATGACAAAAGAGAAGAGTGTTTTGATTATTACTAAAATAAAGTTCCTAGGATAAGTGGCTTTTTATGAAACTTGTATTTTATTGCTGTGAACAATTTTTAACCATAACAAAACTGTCATGCCAACCCTTCAGCTCATAAAAAGTAATTATATCACCACCATGGACATCATGTTCAAGAAGATAAATACGCGGGATTTTTTCTTGTTCAGGAAGTAGAAATAGATGCATGGATTTGCATGCTCAAGAGACTTTTGTGTGTTGCAATGACAAAGAAATTATTCTTGTATCCACCTGAAAAATATATTCTAAACTAAAATTCCACTGTTTCAGTCTTAATGCTAAGACATTAAGGCAAAACTAGCAGTTTATTGAGTGCTTTTAGAGATTTCTTCTATAGATGTAAGCAGAAGTTACTTCAGCATTTAGAAAGAGCAGTATGTACCGAAGTGGGAGAGAGTTGGGTTTGCTATGGCTATTACTTTAACACATTTTCTGATTAATTCATTAATGCGTCATCCCTCAAAAATGAAGTGACACTTCACTGCAGTAGTCTGAGAAAATCCTGATAATACTTTAATCTACAATATTTTCAGCAAACTGCTTAAGGTTTTCAGCAAAAATGTTTACCCGATGGAGTTATCTTTTAAAAAAATTGTGCTAAGTCTGCCTCATAGCACATGTCATGCAGAACAAAATTCAATATTTTGGTCAATAACTTGGCAGCAACATAAAAATGTATGATCTTCCACACCAGGTCAGTTCAAACCCAGTCTCCTGTGTGAAACCATCCAGCACAGGACGTGAAAGGAAAGTTTATATGAAGAAGCCAGGCACAGTGACATTTTCTGCAGCTTGTAGTACTCAAAAGCTTTACCAGTTTTGGAGCCAAGAAAATGATTTTTTATATTGTCTCTTAAAGAGAGCCAAAATCATAAAAGAGACAAAGGCAGTAGGGTGATACATTTTTTCTTTAAGATGTTGAGTCTTGAGCTGTTGTGGTTTGTCCTGAAACCCGATGATGTTCCACTTACCGAGGACTTTTTTTCTTTTTTATCAAAGGAGAAGACTGTTTAGCTTGCACCAATCAGATGACCACAGAGAATTGTGCTTCTATCAACCCAAATAAAATCACACGCTACAAAAAAGCCATTGAGAATTATTTTTATCCACCCCCATCCTACCTGTCTACCTCTGTGTCTGAGATTATTATCTGGTGTACTGCAGGGCTGGTGTGCTATCACTCTGGAGATTCTCAAGCAAGAGTGAAATCCCTCAGGAAAAAGATAATGGTCACCATAACTGCAATGTTTATGGCTGTTTCTCAGATTCAGTAGCATCAGACGTCTGTGTGTGAGGGAAGTGATGCAGTCCAGTGTCACTGGGGAGCCATATGACATTGCAATGACTTCTGAAAAGTCCCCCTGGGCTGGCTGTTAGCTCCCTAACAAAATAATGCTACTACTCAACAGCACCGAAGGGTCTCCTTTTCTATTGAAATGCGAAAGAGAAAACAAAGAAGTGAAGGACCGGCATTCTGTAGTTTATAGTGTTTGTGTAGTTCTAATACAAGATAGCTGTACTGAAGGGAAAGAATAAAGAAGCTAGAGATACTGTGAAAATTAGAGAGGCAAAAAGGGAGATTGTGGCAAGCACTGAGCCAGAGGCTGTAATCAATTAGCTGATTGCTGAACTTCACTCCCCTACATTACATCTGCCAGCAGCAGTGAAAGATGTACAGCTGAAAATTCCCCCTCACAAAACCACAAAGCCCGTGGAACTCTGGTCATAAATACTTTAAAAGGAAAGGATCTGCTCTAGTATAGATTCCATCACCTTGATAATCAGCTGCCTTTTGGTAGTATCCACTTTATAAACAGAAGATCCTTGGAATAGAAAAATGTGAATGCAGTTGTGTGACGTAATAAAGCTCAAACTAATCTCCAGTATTTTATTATGGAATAATTAGACTGAACTGCTTCAGGTGAAGTCTTTCTCCATTGAAGTTGGCAGCAAAATTCCCTCTGACTTCAGACAGCAAGAAATAAA
Organism: Dasyornis broadbenti; assembly: GCA_013397935.1. Lineage (NCBI taxonomy): Eukaryota > Metazoa > Chordata > Aves > Passeriformes > Dasyornithidae > Dasyornis > Dasyornis broadbenti. The sequence continues at coordinate 504,782 of VZRN01000227.1, forward strand.
ACCTTTTCAAGACAGTTATTAAGCTGAAGAATAGCTAAAAGGTAAGGAATTAATTTTGATTAAATGGAAATCTATGTCTATCTCACAAACATGACCAGAGAAGAGATTCTATTGACTTTTACCTCATTTGTTATATTTACTGATAAGAATTAAACCAAGAATCAGTCTTTGAGATATTTTCTGGGAATACCTACCTATTTATTTTATTTTATTTTACTTTGGGAAAGGTTATTTTAAGAACAAAAAGATAATCTTCTTACAAATAACCAGGTAAGTAACTCTTACTGCAGCAAACTGAAAAATCCTACCTAGAATGTTGCAATGAGCAGGACTTGGGAAGAGTGTTTTTGCAAATGTTTCTGACTCATAACCAGAGTTTAGAGAGATATGTCTATCTTCAATGCTCTCAGTGAGTTATCCTACTGCTGGCTGGGCCTAGTCTGATTACTGGGGGATGTTGTCTGTGTTATGAATTCTATCTGAGAGGTTGCTGTCTTTTTGCTATACTTATATGACTCTTTAATTTAAATCAATTTTTTTAAAAAAGCATTGTCAAGAGAGGCACATAAACAACAGACTAACAACAGACTATCAACATAAATATTCAAGTAATTGAGATTTCTTGTGATCCAATGGCAAAATTGTACTGATGTCAGGATTTGAGGATAGCAAGGCATTTTAACTTTGTGTACTTCCTTTGGGGAAAGATGTGAACTGCTAACAAAGCCCTTGCAATGACCTGGTGAAAGTTATGAATGTAGATGGCAAACAGCTCAACTAAAAGAGAGACTTCTTTCCTTGTTGTAATGACTAGGGAAGAATTGGTCAAGAACATCAGGGTAAAAGGCATGAGTGAGTGAGAAAAGCCATGCAATAGTAGTTCATGAGACATATGAAACGAAAAGGAAAGAATAGCAAAATTAAAGCATCAGATTTCAGGAAAGTAGGCTTTAGTAAACAAGGGCTGTCTTGTAAGAAAACACTGCAATTCAAGAAATTTAGGAGTTACTTAAGGGAGCAATATTAAGGGTATAAATCCAAACCAACCCAGAAGAGAAAGTATAAGATTGGCTAAATTATGAGAAATAGTGCTAAATTTTGACCTTTTCAGGAAGCATTGAAAAAGTGAAGTAGATCAGTTCCTAAGGGTAGGAAAGCATTGCATAAATGTGATGCTGCAGAATCAAAAATTACCAAGGCACACAATAGATTTCAATCATAAATAAAAATCATTATTTCATCACATAAAAAAATAGGACAAAGACAAACTAAATAACTAAAAAAAAAAAAAAAAAAAAAAAACCACTCATGAGATGATACTGACCAATTTTAAATATTTTTTTCTGAATCATTCTTGTTTAAAAGTGTGAAAGGCACTTCAATGTTAGAGTAATAAGTTGCAATGGAGAAAATTTAAGACCAAGACTAAGTGGGAAGGAACAGGTTAAATACCTATTTCTAATTTAGGTGTTTTCAATTAGCTGTGTTGCCCTGATACTTGAAGAATTAGATGAGAAAATATCAAAGATGATAGAAGCAGCTCTAAAAAGTCAAGAACAATGGGTGATGATCAAGAATGAATGCAGTAGTGATCTTTGAAAGGAATGTGAAACAATTTTAGGAAATTAGATAAACTTTAGTTCCTGGAAGAATGCTAGAACAAATAATCAAACTATTTGTAAGCATCTAAAAAAAACCTAAGGAAATTAGTCACTGTCAACATGGATTTGTCAAGACAAAATTATATCAGAATAATCTAATTTCCTTCTGTGAGAGAGCAACTGTGGATAGAAAAGAAGCAGCAGATGTCACACATAGCTTTTAACACTGCCTCATAATATTCTCATAATTAAGCCAAGGAAGTCTGTTCCAAACAAAACCATAGAAAGTGGGCACAAAAAGACTTGAAACACTTGACTGATAAATCACGTACCAATAGTTCACTGTCAAATTGGAATGATTCTAGGAAGTCGTGTACAGTTTGGGCTCTTCTATTTTCCTTCAAGACTGGGGAGAAGTAATTGATGTAGTGCTTACTAAATCTGCAGGAAGAACCATAGGGTTCAACAAATTGGTTGACCTTGCCAGATCTGTGACATTCATACTCCTATTCACATATGTATCTTGAGTTCAAAGCAACATTTCCTTGTATATATTAAGCATAGAAATAATTATACTGACACTTTGGCTCTATTAAATGCACAGGGTCACAAAACATATTGTGTTTCCTGTAATATTTTTGTTACTCTCATATGTTTCGTATCTTTCATTATAAATTTGACTTGTTTTAAAATTTCTCTTTAAAAACTGTCATAGCCCATAATAAAAATAAATTGAAGCAAGCTGTAACAATTTGAGTATTTTTGAAAAGTACTGAAAAGATTAATATTTCAGTGGGTTTTGATAATGAACAGTGTCATTCTCAAAAAGACTATGAATAGATTATTTTTAATCTTGTCTACCCCATACTATTTGGCTAGATATGTGAATAACATTGTTCATTTCCCTTCCTAAATGAGCAAACAAAAATCTTTACAATAAAGTGAGAATCTTTAGAATAATGCTTCTCCTTTTAATTAGTAGCATTCATAATTTGAAATGTTTTTCACTTCCATCTTCATTATCTACTTAAAAGTCACTGCTCCTATAAATATTTTTCAAATTGCACAGAGGAAGATAAAATATACAAGAATGCCAGTGGAAAAAAAAAATCACAATATTTTTTTGAAAGGCAGTTTCACTTTTGGAAACCAATTAGCATTTTATTTTTGTATTATTTTTCTGCTTTATAGCTTGCAAAGTTTGCATTGCCTGCCAATAGGTGGCACTAATAATTTCTGCATGATCTCTGTGGTTGTTCTGTTGTCTTTCAACATTGATGGAGTTATATCCTTATATATGTCCCATTTTCATTATCTTAGCTTGGTTTAAATTTATATTTTATGCTTAACCAAAAATAAAATAATTTTTATATAGAAATACAGGTGCTGTAGATCCAAGCAAATATTAGATTTATGGGCACAGGACTGATACATTAATAAACTCTAAACAGCCAATGTTTTCTGCCTGAAGGATCAAATATTAATGTGCCCAATTAACCAAAGCTGGAAATTGCTGAGGCACAGCATCTGAAGGGTACATTTAACATCTGAAATAAAATGGACAGAGTCTATAACTCCAATACAACATTCATATTTCTCACTTTCATTTAATTTATTTCTTAAAGAAATATTTCAAATGTTGTTTTTAGAATAGTTGAAGTAAAAAGCATTTTTCCATTGTACAATATGAATCTTATGGTTATGATTTACCTGGCTACATATGTCTAGGACTAATGCTTGATTTTTGGGCATCTGCAATTATCTGTCCTTTACCTGTGAGCTCTGATTCCTTATTACCCTGTTTCAGCTTCGGGGTGGCACCCTTATACTGCAAGAAATGAAAGGATAAAGCAAAGAGCCAGTTGGCTGAGTTTTCCATGCCACTCCAAGAAGAGTCAAGCCTCTTTTAGCTCACCAGAGGCAAAGGCACACACACAACGTTTTCAAAAGAGCACAGATCGCAGTGAAAGCTGCATGCTACCAGCACAAGATACTTCTCTTCCTCTCCAGCTGAGCAAAACTCAGATTATGAAATGCTGTCAACAGCATATCAAGTTCTGCTAAGTCCTCATGTGAGCCAGCCTTTGCAGGTGTGCTGCACAAGGTCGTTTATCATGGCTTGTGCTGTGTTGTAGGCCCAAGATATCCCTGTTGTACTAACAGACACAGCAAAACCCATTGGCACGTCAAAGCAGATCTCATTTCTGATGGCAAGGAGATGAAGCCAGTTATTTTAGTAACACAACTTTCAGATCTCAAATTTCATGATTTCTCAAAAAATTCACTTGAGTCAATTTCTGTCTTTTACACTGTACACTAAAAATTTGCTTTTAGGAAGATTCTTCCCACACCAGCTATCTTCTGGCATATCACTGCAGCACTGGCTGTGGTAGGCCTGCTGGGATAGGAAATGGGTGTCAAATAGAGAGGAAACTTAAATGCACATAAATGCGCATGGGAGAATTGCCTTATCAGTGGTATCTGGCAACTAAAGGTAGCTCAGTTCACACCTGATGATTACAGGAATATGGATGTTTCTACCATATTTCCCTGTGAGATGAGTGTATGCTTTGAAATTTCTGTTAGGAAAGAAAGGTGGCAGCAATAAAGTTAGCACACAGACACGATCTGTGAAAGCCAGAAAGCATCTATAGACCCTCTGCCTGTTAGAGGCTCATTGCATCATGTATGAGGAGGGATAGAAAAAACCCAGAAAGAGGAAGAGAGGGAAATACAGAGTAAGGACCAAAAGAAGGCATCATAAAGCTGAGAAGTAAATATGAGTTAAAAAATACTTTGCAGACTTCTTAACACTGATGTGTTACCACAATAATCATAGGAATTTTCCACATGTTGTATGGATCAAATGGGTTAATGCCAATTAACATAAAGAATCATCCTGAGGCACTATCCAGGCATATGTAAAAACGACATCTATCCTGATGGCACAATTTAAATGGAAAACCTCCTTGATTATTGGTAATGAGGTTATGCTCAAAACAAGAAGGCAATCTGCTGTGAGTCAGGAGGATTTGCTGGAACTCTGTAACACACAGCTATTGCCTACAGGAATGAGTAACTAATAAACCCCTCCAGCTCATGCTACTTGCTCGGTACCAATCTTTAAGTCAGTTCCATGGGTTCCTCTGACTGTGCCCAAATAACATTTCTGTTTTCTTTCCACTACGCTCTGCTCCCAGGTACACACCAACAGATAACACCTGTGTTTACATGGGATTGCAAAGACAGGGTCACCTCAGGCCCTGGGGTGAAACACTGATAGTCCCAGCCAAAAGTTTCCACCATTTCACCCAAATGCAGTGACTCCAGCTGTCTTGGACATATCTCTTCTCTTCTCAGGGCCACTCACTCTTCCTGCTGTGCTCTGCAAGATCAGAAAAGAACATCATACTACAAGGTCGTGTCTGGTGCTGTTGTTACAAAGTTCTCAGTGGAAAGGGTCATTGAGGAGGCTCTACTCTGTTAAGCCTGTCCCACAACCAGAACAGTTTTCCCTTCCTTTTTTTTCTTTCTTTTCTTTTTTTTCTTTTGTTTGTTGATTTTTGTTTTCTCAATACCCTCCCCTCCACTAGTTTATACTTTATATATCCTCTGAAGACCTCTCAGAGTGTAATTTGATTGCTGGTAGGGAAAGTAAAAAAGCACCCATGAATGGAAAATTCTACTTTCTGCTCTTTCCAGCAGCCAGTAGCAGAGAATATTTATCTCTGGAGACTTCTTTTTATTTACTGATAGAAAAAGGTATCCATCTCAGTTCACCATTACCATGCCTGTACCTTCACTTGTATTTTCCATTTTGAACACTTTATATCCACGCTGTTAACTGTGGATCACAATCTTATATGGTTTTATCCCCCTAATGCCCTGATGGATTGGGAAATGTCACTTTATTGACTTTATAGGCAACACATTAAACATCAATACATTGTGAGCTCAGGCTTGTGGAAAAGCCATTCATCATATATGTGCCAATTCTCTGAAGGTATATGTAAAGTTTATCCCAAATGCAAGATAACACAGATATCTCTGGCTTTTCTTGGGATGGTTCTGCGACACACTTAAAAACAATAGAAAGACATTAAATGTTACTTTCTTTTACTATATACTAACTTAATGTTACATAGCTAGCCATTGCTGTTAATTTATTTGTTATAACCTTTTTCCCTGAATTTTTATGAATTGTCCTACACTTACAGTGAAGAATGCAGCAAATAAAGAAATGGAATCTTATTTATTTATCTTTTATCCTGGGCTGGCTGACGGAATATCCTTACCTTCATTCCTTGCAGTATTTTTGGATGCTTGATTTGTTATAACATCTTTCATGCTTAAGCATCTCAGAAAGTGTTCGACAAAGAAATGACACCACCTCTTCTGCAGTGCAGTTCAAGATGTGTAGGGTTGAAAGGGCAGAGAGGAAAGTACGCTTCAAAAGGACAGCATGAGAAAAAGAGAAATGCATTAGCTATCATTTTTACTTCAAAATCCTGTGGTTTAGAACCATGAAGTGCAGCAAATGGCACATAAGCTCAGCTATTAGTGTTGATATAAAAGGTTCTGTTGTGACAACAGTGGAGTAAATATCAGCATAGGTGTATTCATGAATATAAAATTTGATATGTAGCAAATGCCGGTTTGGGAACAAACCTAATGTCATTATAGATTTTGGAAATATTGCTTGACATGTTTGGCAATGCACTGTCAAGATGGATTAGATCCCACCTTTATTCACAAAACGATGCTGTCGCAAACGAGAAAAAGCTGTCTTACTCTGTTACAGGCTGCAGCCCATTGTCTGTGCCTCAAGGGTGGAAAATGAATGGCCCAGGCATAAAACAGTATTAATGTCAAAGATAAACTGACACTCTGAGCAACACAATTAAAAAGGATTGTTTATTATTGGTGAGAAACACCACAACAGAAATCGTTCCCTCTTGGCTAGGTTTCGGACTCTCCACCCTGAGTAACCTCTCAGGACACATCTGTGTCATGCTTGCATCTATTTCTAGTCAGCTTTATATTTTCTAAAGTATCAGTTTGGGCTTACCACTTAACAGTCTTCGTTATGTTTAATATCACAGTATCTCAAAAAAAAAAAAAATAAAAAAAATGGGGAAGTGGCAGTCATTTTGACTCTGGTACAAGAAGAGTGCCAGGTAAAGAAGATAAAGAGCGAGATTTCAGAGAAAACTTGAATATTGTGATGCTCAGTACAATAAAGCACGCAATAAGCAACTACATAACCTAAATTTAAACACTGTTCTTTAGATTCAAAAAACACGAAACAAAACAAAAACCCCAAACCAAACCAAACCAAAAACAACAACAACAACAAAAAACCCAAACCCCCACACAAACAAGAAAAACCCTAAGCCAGAGAAAATTTAGTGACACATCTCTGTCTGTACAGCAGATGAGAAGGGTTTGGGAATTGAAAATAGGATTCAAAACTATGATAGAAATCATTTGGTGAAAATAGGTGTGATGAAAGTTGTAGCACACCTAAAATTCTGTCCCTCCAGAGGAATTCTAGTATTTATCTCAGGGTGTACTAAGATATACCCATGAAGCTCAGTCAATTGCTCATGCAGAAATTTTTTATTTTGGTAGAAATCCACAAAGGAAAATCCAAACTCCCAATAAACCTAATTAATTATGAGATTTACTTCTTGGCAAAAATGACTAATTTATCAGTATATCCTTTCTCAGTAAAATCATAGGTAACCAGGGGTATTATTTCTTGTTTAGCTGAAACATGAAGGTTGGGAACCAGGAATTGTTTGGATACAGGGCGTTTTGTTATGCTAGCCTTCATGCTGAAGTTTTAATAATAGTACAACCACAGTAATTACATAGCAACTGCTAATGTGAACATAACCCGTATAATGGAGAGATTTGTACAGCCTGTAGAAATTAGGTGCCAGGGGTGGGCTTCATCTCATCTAATTTTAGAGCTCTCAAATGTTCACATCTCTCTTCGAGTTGGTCATCCTTGGACTTTTCAAAAGAGGGAAGCAGGTACTCCTAGATATACAGCTGACCTGTTTCAAATTTCTGCTTTGAGACGGCGTGAACTGTGCCCCAAAAGTCCATCATCTCTTTCCAGAGAGATGAGGGTTTAGCTGGGATGTAGATGTACATGCTATAGGCATTTACATTTGGCCAAAATGTTGACCACCTACATTGAATTATCTGGTGTTATTAGGAAATATTTTATAAAAATTTCAAACATGTAAGAGCAGTAAGTATTTAAGACTTTATTCCTTGGAACACTCCTCTAGGCAATATTTATAGTTACTGTGCTGTCAGTCCTCTGGAACACAAGGTTATGAAAAAGGAAATGAAGTTCAGAACAGTCTGTGGAGAACAGAGTTTTAGTAAATCTGATTTTATTTTTTCTTAACTAGTGATTCAGAATCTATTGTCACAGAATCTAAAACTCTTATGATAATTTTGGACTGGTTTGGTTAGATTTGGACCTCACTAAAGTGTTCATTTTTGTTCAAGGAAATCTTAATCTAATGCCAGTCATAAAATATCTTTGTTTAAATGGGATTTGGGAAAATTTCCTCTTATTACAACAAACCAAAATTATGTGCAAGGTTATGAAGGAAAAGACAACTGCTTTTTCCTAAATCAGTGTTACCAGGGCATGAATGATGATATCTGTTCCAGGACTGTTTGATGGAATTTTTTTATTTTTTTTTTAATTGTTTTATCAGCTGTAATATTTTTCCTTTCTAACTTACTAAGTTCTATGGTAAAAGTTGACTTCTGGACATGGTGCACAACCTGTGTATGTAAATGACAGTGGATTATTGATGTTCTTATTTTCTCTTTCAAAATGGAACATATTTTAAACAAAAATTCTAAAATCAGACATATCAGACATAAACAACTTCACAGTAATTGTAATTGAAGTCTGGGTTTTTGCTGGATCCTACAGATGTTATTATTTGTTTTGTCAATTAACCTAGTCTGGGAATTGTCTTTGTATGTTGACCTTCCTCTTCCAGGACAAGTTCTTGATTTGAACTATCCACAAAATTTAAAATAAAAGGAGAAAAATTTTGATATCTGATGTGAGATTGCTGTCAGTGGTGCCAGAGACAAATATGAGTGAAATAACTCAGACTCCGTATTTGGCGAATAGAATTGCTGGTACACTCTGCAGTACCTCCAGCAGCTGGAGCATTTAGAAATTTCTTGCAACCGAGATTAAGAATTTGCAGACTTGAAGAGCACCTTTCAGATGGGGGGTCTGTGCATAGATTCAGTTCAGCCAATCTTATTTCAAACATATATTGTGCTTTTTTTCTTGTTGTTGTCAGACAAAGATGCTTTATGATTTGAGCAAAACAAATCTAAACCAGCCTAATTATTCTTAGGCATACAATTGAACAGAGTATAGCTGTATGCAAGCAACTATTGATCTCGGTTTGGCTTCATTATTTTGGCTTTTGCCTACAACCAATGAGAGTTCAAAACTTTTCCATCAGCTGCTGCCTTCCTTTATGTGCCGCAAGGAATGTCTTTAAATGCAAAAAGAAACGGTGGAGCAAATAAGATATTGAAGATTGTTATGAGCCAAAGCACAGCTCTGTTTAACATCATCAGTGACAGTAAAAGTGTCTGAGAAACACCCTTATTTAAGGATACATAATTTAGTGATTAGAAGAGTACTCACTTAGGAAGTGGAAAACCTCCTCTAGCCTGGAGGGCTCTCTTATCACATCTCTCACACGTCAGACTTTTCCTCCTGCACATTACAAGGTGTTATAAGGGCACTTTACAATTCTGGTTGAAGCTGGGCTGCTGTAAAGCTGGAAAAACATGAGCTATGAGGTCCGAGAGATAGACTGAACCAAGGTGTATAAAGAGGGCCCCTTAGCTGCGAGAATTTTTTTTTACTTCTGATTACAGGTTTATTTCTGTTTTTATCCAGGGACACTCTACAATATCAGATACATAAACAGTCCCTGGACCAGAGATCAGAACTCCTGATATTCCTTTGTTAAATTATCTAAAATAAATCAGTAGAGTATCATACTTCTCTTTGATGTCATTACATGGTAAGAGGGAAGGCTTGTGATATGAATCTATCAGTTGTACTGAAGAATAAATATGGAATTCAAGCTGATGTTCAAAGAACGCTGAACTGATAAATCTGGCTGTCTATATAATTCTGCACCATCGTATGAACAACAGAGATCATACGAGAAGAGCATAACGAGTCCCGTACTAATGTGAAACTTCCATAAGTATACTCGTACCGATTATTCAAAGCAGTAGTATCTTGTTATTGATAAAATGAATTAATGAAGTTCTAAACCTCATTCTGTAATTAATTTCCACTAGCCCTCAAATAATTTTCATAGACATTCCCTCCAATTTTTCATTTTGTAAAGAGGAAGACTGCAGACAGCATGTTAGCCTGGTCTCAGTATTGATGAGAGGAGACAAGAAATTATTGTTCAATGTCTTTTCACCACTACCCTGTTTAATTTTTTCAGCAATTTATTTCATTGATTTTCTTGCTGCTGCATCAGTGAAATGGTTCACTATTATTTTTATTATCAGCTATGATCTTCTCATCTCTTTCAGAACAATTGTTGTGTAGGTTGCTTCACTCTGTAAACGTGGTCTACATTATTTAGTTCAAAACAAATGGCTTTGTTTTGGCTGTGTTAAATTTTTTGCCATTTTTCTGAATGTAACTGAGTGATGAAAACTTGCATTCATACTATGCAAGTCTGGAAAGCTGGGATTTGGCTAATTAGCTGTAAAGGAAGTTGCAATTACAACGTAAAAGGATGCTACTCTGGAATGAATATTCATGTTTGAGACACGTTATAAATATTTCTCGTGTCTTCTGCCTACACTTTTTGAATAGGCAAAATTCTGGTATGTCTATTTGTATGGCTCTTGCATAGATGAGTTTTCAGTTTATCCTGCCTGCCTTCTTACCCATTCTTTTCTGTGAAGAAAACACATATCTGCTTGAAAATTATTATCTTTACAAATCCCATGGATTTATTATTCTGCATATATAGCCCCCTTTTTGAGCTCACTATGCTTAATATAACATAAAATAATTAACTCCTCTTAAACAGTGGGAAATAGAAAGTCAGCAGTTTAGTTCAGTTTGCCACATTTTCCCGAGGGTCATCTTATTTTTTCCTCTAGGATGTTCAGCCCAGTAAACATCTGGTCTAGTTTTAAAGGAACAACATTAACGAACACAGTATTTTTTATAATTCAGGAAGCTTCAGGAAGATGTCTGCTGTCTTGCTTTACTGAGATCCAACAGCACTTCTGATTCTCAAACAATGAAACCTCAACACTCGATTGCTAGTATTCCCTTTCCATAGGAATGAGGGATAATAAACTGAATAAGACTTCCCAGGTCAATCAATCCAGTCCCTGCTGCCTAGGCAACCATATTATTCAGTATTTTTCAAAACAACTTTTTATCAGTGATGAACTACAGCAATGTGGATAGCAATGCCCTACATGTAAGACACTACAGCTTTGCAGAAACAACTGCTTTTTTTTTTTTT
>VZRN01000227.1:515970-555586 GCA_013397935.1 Dasyornis broadbenti
TTTTTTTTTTTTCCCCCTAGATGGGAAGAATATAGAGAATATTGTCAGCATCTGTGATTTAAGAGCAACCCTAGCAAATTTAAAATAGATTGGCACTGTTACCAGAGGAAAGTTATCCCCTTTTCTTGGGAAAAATAAAAGATACAAAGGAGAGGGAATATAAACACCCATGAAATTCAAGGCATTTAGCCAATTTTAATTTCATTTTTAGTAGCTGGATTGTTGTTTTTCACTCTTCAACCTGTTTTTGTCCATGCTTGGAAAAGACACAGCAACAAAGAATAGTCAGGATTATTATTATATGAATATTGCAGCTCTTGTTTTGGATGATGAAATCATAGAAACATTGAATGGTTTGGGTTGGAAGGGACATTTAAAGATCATCTAGTCTTGCTCCCCTCCATGGACAGGGACAGTTTTCACTAGGTCAGGTTCCTTGAAGCCCCATCTAACCTGTCCTTGAACATTTCTAATGTTGGACCAGAACTGAGGCTGACTTTGAGCACTTTCAGTGATGGTGCATCCACAAAATGCAGTACATTCAACATTTCTCTTTTCAAAATAATTCTGGAAATGCAAAATAATTCTGGAAAATTGTGGGGTGGTTGCAACTGTGCTGCAAAGTCATGAGCAAAATAGAAATCAACAATACTTCACCTCATTTAATTTTCAGTGACGGTCTTTACTAGATTTCAAATTCCTCCTAATTCTTTTTCTGTGAACTTTTCATATAAAATAAACTGTTCCACAATGCTCAAATGAAACCCCCCAAGGGAAGAGTTGAAGAAACTGATCCAGGAAGGTTACTGTGTTATGTAGTTATACAAATACAATAACTTTTCTGAGTTGTTTGCAAACTAAGGGAGGTACCAGTTACTAGGACATTCAGATTGCTTTCAAGACATTAAACACATTTCTGTTTAGGAAGGAAAAGGTCAAGAAGGGTTCTGATGGCACTTTGGTAAAAGTCCGAATAATGGACATAAAGGGCTCCTCGCCACCTTCAACTATTTCCATAGTCTTAAAAAAGCTGGAGAGAAAACAGAGTGAGCAAAGTGCTGGATGTGTTAGAAAAGCTATGCAGTGATGGCAAACTGTGTGCACAGATAATTGAACGAGGGTAAGGGGTCTCGTTATAAAAAAAGATGAGACTAAGCCAAAAAAGACAAAAAAAGCGGTGAGGTTTTTTTAACTACATGGTTAATTATTGTCCTCAGAGACAGTGTACCCTAATCCTAAATAACCCCAGGTAACGTGTTGTGTAGTAGCAGTCATACACCATTTCAAATCAATGCAGAGAAGAGAGTGCTCTAACCAGCATGTTACATACTTTCATCCTGCAGCATAATCACTTTGAAATTCTGTTGCTTGAGGGAAGCAGCAGATTTCAGATAGTACATTTTCTAATGAGGATGCACAGAAACCTACTGAAATAAATTCTTGAAGAGAATTCATGTCTTAATGGTTTTTTTTTTTTTTCCTCCCCTCCTGAACGAGTATTTTATTTTTCATAGCTATTCAGGAAAGTTTTCATGAAGATTTTATTCCTGAATGAACCACCACAGCTGTATAGCCCCCACCTTGTTGCTGCTTCAGCTAGAGCCGTTGCATAGAAATTTAAATAATCAGTTTCTTTAAGCATTTCCTAGAAAATATTCTTTCTACTTATTCATGAACTGTTGCCAAGATGAAAAGGAGAAATATAAACAGATTTGCCCATTTATCTGGTAATTATTTACTTTTGTTCTCAGACAAGCTTTGGGGAAAAAAAAAAAGTTTCGAAAAGACTCAAGGAATAAATGTTGGTATCTCTTTTATAAGGTGCTCGCTGGATGAAACTAGTCTTAGAACAACTCAGAAGAAGAGGAATAGCAGATGTGTGGTAAATCTATGCCTCATTTATTGAAAACCATGAACCACAATGCATGAGATCTCCTTTAGCTTTTAATGTACAGTTTTTGGGTTAGTAATGACATTTGGTTTGGTGGAGGAGCTAAATAACTTTTCTTATGCTGGAAACTCAAGTCTAAAGGTGATTGATGCTACTGTAGCCAAGCCATCTATAGAATCAGTAAACCAGCTTCTGGCGATTGGCTGAGAGCCACAAAGAAAGTTACTTAGTATCTGTTTAGTTTTCTAATTTTCAGCTGACATGGACGTCCTGGTAGAAGAAACTCAAGGAAAAGTAAAGGCAGAGGTAAAAACTCCATATGTGCTTTGTGGTCAACATACTTGGAAGATATCAGTTTGTATCTACCATTCCAGGGTAAGAGGATGACCTGCATATATCATCTCAAAGACAATAATTTTTCATGGAATGCAAGAATTTTCCGTTTCAGGCTGGTGAGTTTTTCAGCTACTGACATGTTCAGTTTTACTTCTAAGGACCCCATGCTGCTTCCTCATCATTAGACACTTGGTGACAGTAGCGTCAGTCAAATTCTGGTCATTTGACCAGCTGCTCAGCATTACTTGATTAGTTCATGCACAGCAAGATGAACATACTTCTCTGAGTGCTTCCAGTTCTTTATCTTAATTAATATAATGAACTAGGTCATATTAAATGGAGAAAAATGCAGGCAGGAGTGAATGTGGACTGCAAAGGCATATCCAGCTCACAGTAACAGTTTGTATCTGACATTATATCTCTTGAACATTCACAGAGACAGAACTGGTCTAATTCACTGCAGGAGAGGTTTTTACCAGTTTGATTCCTCACTCTGCCACTGATGCATTGTATAACCTTGGATAATGCACATAGGCAACGCGTAATTTGGATTCCTGGTTATAATGGGAATAATATGATTTATTAATCCCACAGAGTTGAAGTGAAATCTTTTCAATATTGGGGAAGTGCAATGTAATTTTCATGTCTGAACCTCTCTTAACCTCCAAAGTATTACAATGATTAAATATTGATTAGTTTATAAAAAGCCGTGTTGCAGCATTTACAGCCAAGTGAGGGAGAGTGTTAATCTGTGGCAAGCAAGAAAAGCATGAAAAGCTGACAGGGAGCTGATGTATCAAAACATGGCTAGATAGATCTTTTGAAATGCCTTTATAGATCCTGTGAAGAGCAAATGCAAGGGCTTTAGGTGGATTATCAGTGACAGATGTAATAATAGCTATTCCACTGTTGTCTTTCTCACAATATGCATCCAAGCAGGTGGACTGTAGCAACAAAGCAGCAAAACCACACAGAAATTGCCATGCAGGTGCTCCAGAAGGTGGATGTTGTCCCTGCTATTACACGAATGACACAACAAATTTGTTTTGGTAACAGAATGTAGAGCAAGGATGAGGTCCCTACTGTCTCTGTTCATCAGCTGGATGTTGCCCTAGGCCAGGGGCATGCTATTGCTAATTTTAGTTTAGTTTGCTGCTCTGCTCTGCTTGTGTCTGTGATTCACCTAATCATTATGATTAGCAAATTCAGTTATTTCTGTTCTTCACACTCCATGCATGGATCTTTGTAATATGCAATATACTAGGTGTAGATGAAAGCAATTTCTAAATGCCATATGACTGCAATGCTTTATTTAGAAGAATCTTTCTGCATAAAGGAAATCAGAATCCTGATTCTTCATGCTTCTCTACACTGAGTAAAGAGTGATGTGCCATGGAGAAGCAGGAGGAAGCAGTGAATGAAATGCTCTGTCTGTACTTAATCTAGAAAATCAATGAAAAATATATTTGGAATAATTCATTCCTGGAACAGATGTCAGGAATTCTTGTAGCACCTTCCCCTAAGCCAGTGCAGCACCCGCTATATCAAAAAAACCCTGAAATATTAAGGAGGAAATCTGTGAATAAGCCCTCAGGGTTAGATGCCAAATACAATCTTGAAGAACTACTTTTCTGCACCTAGCATTCCCTGCTGTACAGTGTATTCTTGGAGTCCTGAAGTGCCACATGAAGGAACCTTTGTCCCTTCAGAAGTAGAAGAACCTCTTCATCACTCTGCTCTGTGTTTTTCTGGAAGATGGAGGTTCAGTGTCATCCTTCAGCTGACAGATATAAATTTACCATTTGGAGTGAATAGTAGCAACCAAAGATGTTTCAGAGTTAAGACTCTTTGCTATTAATATTTTTCTCTTTGTGTTTTGTTTTTCTATTTGCAGTGACCCAGGATGCAAGAAAGAAAAACAAACCCATAAACCATATATTGTTTTCCATAGGTTTTATCTGTAAGTTGTTAGTCAGTATGTAAGTTCTATAAAATTTTATATTTAGTTTTGTATATCTTCTCAAAGTTTTATGGAAATAAAAAAAAAAAAAAAATCCTAAACTTGTTAGAAAATGAATCAGAAAAAAGACCATAATCTGCTTGGTTTTCAGAGGAAACTCTTACTTGGTGGTGGACTGAAGCACACAGTAGATTTGGTAAACGCCCAAGATTCTTGAAAGTGCTGTTGTATTGTGACAGGTAAAATTCTGCACTGTACCGTGCACAGTGAAGTGGCCTGAGGTATAAGGTGAAAGAACTGTGGTACTGAATACACAACCTTAACTTACACAAACATGGCCAGAAAGGGCAGGGCACCTCAGGCTGTTGGTAAGAGGACAGCAAACCTTCCATTTCTGGATCACTGCTTGCATCCGGCTGTGTTTAGTAGTGCCTGTAGGCCATGCAGTGAATTGAATTGGATATTGCAGATCGGCTTGCAGAGGGACAGGAGTTCACATCACGGAACCACGGGTGTGGACACTGGGATTGGCAGAAGGTCCAATGCCTGCCTCCAACATAGGGCTGAGCTACATCAAAGAAAGGTTCTGGGAAAGCTGGTGAGGCGGCAGAAGCAGAAGTTTTAATGACTGGATCTTCTGTCGCTTAGTTGAGAACAATTGCTGTACTTTGGATAGGACTGCAGCCTCCAAGGCTGTCAGCCTGATATGGCTGAAACACTGAACTCATTGCAGATCGTAGAGTGGGATGGGAAACCTGCATTTGAATGCCGTAAAATTTTAACTTACACTGTATAAGAAGCAATTGATGCCACCAGAACTACTCGATACCAGATCTGACATCAAACGGGTAGACTTAAAGTCAGAGTTTTGATTTTAGAAGTGGTCTCAAGGGTTCCTTTTTCATGAATTTAAAGGTGAAATGAGATACAAAACTTTGAATTACTATTTTTTTTTGTCAAACTTAGGCAATTTTGGTTTCATTCTTTAGAATACTTCCACTGTTCTTGTTGATTTCAGTGAAAACAGGGTGAGTGGAAAGGTAAGCAAACTCCACTTAATTAGAAGAAACAGTGGCAATACTCACAGAATGACAGATACAGGGTTGCTTCACTTATGTGTGCAGCATTTTTGCAGCACTAAGTCTCTGGATACCCGAGGCTGGGTAGGCATCTATTCCTCGCACATTCAGTCAACTTTTCGTCCCTCATGGCTTGAAATGCCATTTATTTTCTGTAATTACTGCTGAAACCATTCTGAATCCTCTATCTCTTTTCTTGAAGAAAAGGTAAAGCTATAGGAGCTGTGTTTCTGCGTTGTGTCCACACAGCCCACCAAGCTCCTTACACGGGATCCTGTAAAGAAAGTTGCACAGTGAGAAGGGTCCAGAGGGAAACTGGCAATTTGATGTTGAGAAGAGGGTGTTTAGAAGCAAATGCCGCTAGAAAGTTTATGGTCTCATATATCTGAGGTACCAGAAAAATCTCTTCTGGCAAGATAACTCTGGATTTGAAATGTGAGTTTCAAATGAGACAAACGGACAGAATATGAAAAAGACATCTGTGTTTCAAACCTATTTCACTGAAATTATCTCACTGGGTTTAATCCCCATTGAAGAAAAGACTCAGAGCCAATTAGTAAGCCAGGGATGTGTTTCTGTGCCAGAAAAACCCTAAAGGAAGAAACTGAAATGGTTCCAAAGAAGTTGAAATGGTCGGTATTGCGTATTTGTGTCTAATAGAGGAAGAGGGTGGTCCTGGCTTTTACAGCCTTTTTTTCAGAGCCATCAAACCACACAGGATTATATCCTAGTTTTTCCACTGTATCAGTGATGTTTCCTTCAGTTATGCATGTATATATATGTTAGTGTCTATGTACACATATTTTTTCTTCAACTAATCCAGTATTTCTTAACGAAAAAAATTTCTTTTTCAGAAACCTATCTGCTATATATAATGATACTGATTCTGACAAAATATTCTCCAGCTATTCTCATACATTCTGTTTTTTGGTTTTGTTCCTGGTTTTTTCTCTTCCCTATATTCTTTCAAAGAATAAGAAACTCATCACTGAAGCTCTTATGGCCTGTTAGCTCTTAAGAAATTAATCTTCTGCAGTTTGGAGAAGATTTGTAATTCCTTTGAAACCTAATACAGCTCAGTCCAATGTAGGTATCTGAAAAAGGTCAAATGTTTCTACTTCTTTATATTAGTAATAAAGTTTAGGGTGACAAGCTCAGATGTAGCCAACAACAGTGTCGATATTTATAGTTTAATAATGCCGATCCTATGCACTGTACTAGGTCCCATGTGTGCCATTCACATGAACATCAGTACAAATGTAATCAAGTTGTGATAGTGATGCCTGAGAATTTCGCCTAGTTTTTACTCTTTATGTATCTGCAACTTGGTGTAGTTCTGTGCTTCTTATAAAATGCTAAAAACCTCTGTTCTCATCAGCTTTAGCCAAAACAATAGAAATTCAAGGACACCTTGCTGTCCTGGGGCCCAAAAATATGTAAACAACAGAGACTTGGAGAGGGAGCGGGCCTGGGGTGGTTTACATCATTGCCTGAGGGTGTGATTGGACAATTGGGGCTGATATGGGTCCATTTTTGGGTGCAGCCCCACGGGGCACCTTGCTTGCGCTGAATGAAACTTGAAGTCCATGAATAAATTTGTCCGATTTTTATTCTCCTAACTTGTCTTGGCCTCTGTTACATGTTACCCTGTTTTAGACATCAATAGTATTTCCTCCACTTCTACTTTACATTCTTCAACAACAAGAAAAAGTTGTTATTTCTCAGGAAGAACACATAAAAAACATGGGTAGTTCTTGTGCTTTCTGCTTATCTTTTCACTGTACTTCAACGGAAGACATAATGGCAACCAACTGTGCCTAGTTGGTTGGAAGGACCTAGTTTCATTTACAGGTGAGGTATAAAGAAAGTGAGTCATTAACAAGCCTTAGTTGATATTTCCACCTCTTTTCAGACCTAAAAAGCAAGATACTTGCTTAAGTACAAGAAATGATAACATATTTTCTTGAATTTAAATTAGTTCCTCTTGTCCAAAAACTTTTGTTTGAGAGTTTAATTACTGAATAATGTGCGGGGCTTATTTTTCCAAAATAAGACAAGCAGTATTGCCTCCTTATATCACTGAATTATGAAGAAAACAACTTTAGCAGAGAGCTTCTATTCAATCCCTTTCTGTTGGTACATGGCACTGGAAAGAAAAAGTGATTACCTTCTCATTCCCTTGCCACTTTCAAAACTCTGGAAGTGCAGGTCTAGAGCTAAAAATTGTAATTAGAATGTAAATAGGATGAGATTCATAAATATTGGTTTGCAGGTGACTACCAATATATCTGAATCTCTGGCTCAGTTTGGTGACCACCTCTAATTGTTTCCTTGCCTTTTCCCAACCTTTCAACGGGCACCACAGATGGCGGTTATCCCCAAGCTACACTCAGGTGGCAAAAACTTCCCCTGGGTTAAACACAGCGGTACTTTCTCTGGACTAGGAAGTTTCTCTGTTAGAGAATAGTGGAGAATATCCTGAGGGAGTACACTATTGGTTTGATCTCTCATGTCACAGGTTCACAGAAACATTGAATAAAACCTCTAAGGTCAATTCCAGCCTTTGACTGATCACCACTCCGTCACTTAGACCACAACATCCAGTCACTGAGTACCACAGCCAGTCACTATTCTTCCTCAAACATGCTTGATCCCTACTCAGTGTTATGGAAAGGACAAGCCTGTCTTGAAAAGGAACAGACATGCCTGAAAGAAAAAGCTGACAACCAAAGAAAATGGGGAAAATTAATTAAAAAATCATGAAGGAAATGTGAATAATATTTCTAAACAAATTCACAAAAAATAGAGCCTGAGTGTTCGACACAAGACCAAAGAGCTGCTGGGCATTGCTCACTTGCTATCTCTGGAGAGTGAATCCCCTGTTGGATGGTCAGACCTTTGGCTTAACCTGGAAAAGCCATCCTTCTGCCTTTCTGCTCTAGAATGATGATACACTTGGTACTCAGTCTTTTTATTGGGGAAATATACCACCAGTCAGTATTTCAGAAGCAATCAACAGGGTTTGGCAGTCCCCTCAGGTATCCCTGGTGAGTCTGAATGTGTTAGCAATACAGGGCCTTGCCTTTGAAATAAAAATAATGGCTTAAGCAGCATTGCCTTTCTGGAGACAGAAGGTAAGTGCATCACAAAGCAAAGAATAGACAGCGTACAATTTCAAAACTCTAGAGAAAAGACATCTCCAGCTAGCAAATAGCCAAACACTTAGATGATATCACAGGAATTTGGACTGAAGCGTTAGATGTTTGCAGTAATATTTTAATAAGGACTCACATAAAACAGGCACCGAGGTAGATGAAAACAATAAATCATGTGTACTTGAGGTACATGTGCCATTTGTTCAGTCCTGCTAAGTGTCAAGGTTTAAAAGCTGCAGAGATAAGTCACCCCCTCTTGGATGATTTAGCATCATCTATCTGTTGAGCACGTAAATATCTATCACAGAGTGCTATTTCTCCAGACTACTTTCCACTTTGTTTATGGAATTTAACAAAACAGGCTCCAAGGCTACTGTGAGCTCCTTCTTACACATCAAGGATCTGGTGCAGAAGTAGGTAGCACCTAAAAGGAACTGGTAACAGCTTTTTCTGATGGCCAGGATCTTTGTGTTTGGAAAACTTTGGCTGTATATAACAAATGCTGGTTTATGTTGTACACTTGGTTTTTGTAGGCAGTGAAAGTCTATTTAGTCTTCCATTATAGTGAAAGTCTTCCAGAGTAGTCAGGCTACTGTTTCCAGCTGTACTGAAGGCATGACTTTCCCTTTCCTTTCTTTTTTTCTTTCTTTTTGGAGTATTTAAAGTATAACTACAGCCATAATATGTGTGCCACTGCAGACTGAGGCATGGAATGACAAGATTCCTGAAAACTACATTTGTTTATCCTATTAAAGTAATGGGTTTTTAGGATTAGGGCTTCACATCTTATTCTTCAAATAGAGATGTTTGTAAAACTTCCTGTATGGTTCAATCTTCCCCTGGTCAGACACTTTATACAACCACAATTTGTGCTGATTGTAAATACTTTTGTAGAAAAAGAATGATTAAGTTACTGGTCTCAGAATCAACATGATTGTCCAGAATTTCGATGATGTAGCAAAGAACTAGCTATTTACTGGCAACTAATTTCAACTCCTGAAGAAATGAGTGTCTGCAGTGTAATGTGGAAGCCATTGGGGGCTTATTACATAAATAAGATTCCCCTATACTCCCATATAGATTGTAGGAGACATACCAAAACACACAAGCAGGAGGTGTTAACAGCAGCAGAAACTTCTATGTGTTACTGGGAACAGCCTGTTTGTTTTCTAAACACTATTCAAAACAAAAGATTAATAGATACAGGTAAGTGCAAAAATATTTTTTCCATGCTCTTTCCGATGTTTCTAGGTTTATAAACGTGGTTTAAAACATGTTACATGTTTGAACAAACTCAACTGTCCAGAAATGAGTGTGAAGAAAGTTGTGGGGAAGTGACTTCTATTTCCTGAGTCTATCTCCTGAGCATACAAAATAAAGCAGACTTACTTCGTCGTCAGTTCTGTGAAAGACTTGGCACCTGATTTCAGAGGAACTGGTTATCTGCTCACTGTTTTAAGTCTTCATGGAAATAATGATTTTAGGCTTATAGTATCAAAATGTTTGGTAGTATCTGGCCTCTACCCCCAGAAGATTTTGTTTGTCAAAACAAATTTTTGAGGCTTCTGTGAGACCACTTAATTACTGGTTGTTTAAGCAAAAACTTGCTTTCAAAAGTTCTGCTAAGCAACCACAGAGAGACATACTGGAGAGTTTCTTAAACCTCATTGGAGGGGAGAATTCCAATGCATCTTATCCAGGCTATCACCTTCAAGCCTGAAAGTGGAATAGGGAAAATGAAAAGAAAGAAAAAAAGAAAAGGAAAAGGAAAAGGAAAAGGAAAAGGAAAAGGAAAAGGAAAAGGAAAAGGAAAAGGAAAAGGAAAAGGAAAAGGAAAAGGAAAAGGAAAAGGAAAAGGAAACAAGGGGAGGAAAAACCCAAACCTAAGAAATAAAGTCTCAGCACACAACTATCAGTACTATACCATGGTTCACTTATTAGAAGAAAGAGAAGGGATCCAAAGCAGAGTGCACTGCAGCACTTCTCCTTTACTGTGTTCTCTGAAATGCCTTGATATGGGGACAAATATTCTTGGCATACAGTCTCTCAAAATCAGCACATGAAAGTGTCATTGATTCAGGGGAAAGGAACAGGAAAGCATCACAGGACCCTTCATTTCCTTTCTTCTCCCATCTTTCTTGATTACTTCAAAGCTTTTTTGCTTAAGTCAGGTTATGTCATGTTGAGAATGTTCAAAATAGTTTTTCCTGTGTGATGTTTTTACAGCGGTGTCATTTCATCTGCTAACACTGATTCTGACTTGTGAATAATGGGTCCATTCTCTGATCCATAATGGGAAGTGTGTTTCCACTGCTTGTATAACTTAAAGATTTATGGGAAATGACTGAAGTGATGACATGGACCAGGTCACAGTGGCAGCCCTGATACTGCCTTTAGTTCAAAGATACTCAGTACTCTTTCATCAGCTAGAGCCTCCTTAAGTAGGAGCAGAAGAAGCATGCCAATTACTGCAAATCATCTGCTTTCAATCTTTTTTATATGTAATGTGCCAAATAATATTCTTACAGTTACAGTCAAATCTTTTACAGTTGAATAAAATTATTATCATTATTGCATAAAAGAAACAATTTGTCACAAGAAGTGCAGTAGCCAATAAAGAGTGTGGCATGGGAATAATTCTTCAATAATGAAGAAAGAGTGGCTAGCCACTCTGGTTTGTCCTGGTATTTAGAGAGCCACAGGTTAAAAAACTGAGCAAAACAGTATTTCAGAGAATGAAGACATCTGGTAAAACAACAGAA
This sequence comes from Dasyornis broadbenti, assembly GCA_013397935.1. NCBI lineage: Eukaryota > Metazoa > Chordata > Aves > Passeriformes > Dasyornithidae > Dasyornis > Dasyornis broadbenti. The sequence goes on from VZRN01000227.1 coordinate 527,154, forward strand.
TATAATTGCCATAACATCATTTTTTGTAATTCACCTAAGGACAGCCAAGGGATTACAGAGATAGTTCGATTTAAACTCAGTTCTATTGATCTGGTCAAATATCCTCTTTCCCCAGTTTATTACCCAAACAAATGAGCTCAGTAGATGATATTATGAAGACAGCATGAAGAGACCGGGCTGATGAGATGATTCCCTTACAATGCAGAGCTACTGCAATATTCTCCTAATGACTACCTTGAAACCCCTAGAGGAAAAAAAGGTTTGGATTAGTCAGATATAGGAAAAAACCTCAAGCCACAGAATTCCTTGGATTTTAAAAGCTACATATTGATGCATTGATTTGCCTGAGATTTTTGGGCTAAACCGAAGCTCTGTCTTAAGATGTTCATTCAGTTTATACATGAACTATAGGCCTATAGAACTATATATATATATGTATACATAACAAGGCACTGAGGTCCTTCATCATAATTACATCTCCCTTTTCTTTTCTACTTTACTTTGTTTTCCACTGTTATCCTTTTATTACATTAATTAAATTTGTTTCTTAGATGCATTGATTGATTTGTGTGATATCTTTATCAAGCATAACAGGATAATTCAAGCAAAAAAGTGCATAAGGGAATTTCTGAAGTATATTGGTGTTCAACTATGAGAGTTCAATGTTTTCACAAGGGAAAAAAAAAATTATACACGCAGAAGTTTCCAGTTAAGGCAGGGAAAATTATGCATTTTATTGAAAGGAAAGGATTTGCAACTGATTTTAAAGAATAAAATTAAGAGTTGCATATATATAACTATGTGGACTCTGCCACGAGGAAGAGAGTATACCTGTAGGAATATAGGCTCTTTAGTTTAAGGTCAGCTTGGTTTTGGTTTTCTGAATGTACTTAGATATATTTTAGAAGAGTAATTCTCAGCACATTACAAAAACCAATTTTGTCTCTATTCATGTTTTTTGTTTATCCTGTCTGCCAAGCACTGAATGCATTTATTTCACAGATGATGTCAAACAGTGCAAGAAATAGTTCCATGCACATTCTATAGGCCTATTATTTTTAATTTTATTATTTTTCCAAACTGTCATTATTAACAAATCCTAAGGATGTATGCACAGTGTGTGTTGAAGCAGTTTGGGAAGCCTCCACCTATCCCTGGTTTTTGGTCCTATGAGTTTTTGCCAGCCTGAATTATTTTATGGTTGGCAGAGATGTAATCTTCAGTCACTTTCTAAACCAAAAATTATTATTAGTTACAGAGAATAAAATATACAAGTGGCTTAGCCTGTTTTTGAACTCTACACACACACACACACACACACACACACACACACACACACACTCGCTCAGTGCATTACAGCCGCAATAAATGTTTTCAAGCTCTAGTCAGTGCATTTTCATTAAAAGGAAGAGGTCACCCATTAGAACATCACTCCTGTGACCCAGGTAAAATGAACCTATTGCTGTGACGCCCCTGCATTTAAATGCCAAATTGTGCTTGTTCATAAGGAATTGTGTGAAAAGTTATGATAGCCATTGGTTCCAGGGCAAACAACAACCAGATTCCATGAATTTCTAGATTTGTTAAAAATGCCACATGTTCTACAGTCACTCTTTACTACCATATTTTTTTAACCTTCACTATGTCAATGAAACTCGGGAAAACCTTTTTGAGTTTGTAATGCAATGCAAATTTGACATGGTATTTCTTATGTGTTCTAAGCTTTTGCATTCAGAGTATTTTTCCATTTACATTTCTGATGGTCCAAAGTATCTCTTTCTTTCGGGAATTTCAGTTACAGACACTGTACACTTCCAAGAACAAAGGGAAAAAAGAAAAAAGTAGTTTTTTCCAGCTTCTGCTTGCATCCTAAGCTTGCTTGCTTCTAGAAATCATTAAACTCCTACTTCAGCATGGGAGAAAAGCTCTTTCAGAGTTGAAAAGATGTGGGTTTGTTTTGTTTAGAAAGAATACCTGTAATGTTAACCTTGGTTATGGGTCAAATTCCAACACAGCTTCTTATTCACTCCTCCTACACAGACAGGATGAGGAGAAAATCAGCAAGGTAAGAGGAAGAGAGGGAGATCACTTAACAATCATTGTCATGGCAAAACATATTGGTCTTGGGGAAAATGAATTTAATTTATCACCAATTAAAATAGATTTGGTTAGATTAGGAAGAAACACAGCAAAAATTAAACCAGGCACCTTTCCCTCGCCACCTCTCTTCCAGGCTCAACTTCACTCCTTCATTCCTGATTTCTCTACCTCCTATTGCAGTGGGGAGAGTAATGGGGATGGGGACAGTGGTCAGGCCATAACTGATGCTCTCTGCTGCTCCTTCCTCTGCTCCATTGTGGGCTCTTTCCCTGCTCCATTTTGGGCAGGGCCATGGAGGAATGTTTGCAGCTCTGAACTCTCTGCACAGAGGTAAATCCGTTAGCATCCGATTGCCAACACCTGGCACCAACAACCGTTGCACAGCCTTCCTCAAAATCATGATGTAATTTTATTTTCATTCTCTGGAATTCAATAAATAATCCCAGTTTGTGTGCAAACCTGATGCCCTACATCATCCCTCTTAATCCTGAGGACACCCTCTTGATGTCTTAGAAGCAGGAGCGTTCTGGCTTCTACCCAGACTCTGGTTTACTTCACACACTCTAATCTGCTGCTATTTTGCCTTATTCGGCAGCAATTCTCTCCTTTGTGACAGCTCTCCACATTGCTGAGTGCATTAAAGATCCCATTTTTCTATGGCATCTTTTTGAAACACCTTCTGAGTTCCATGTTTATTTAATAAGACCAGAGCTCTGCCACTGCATTCTTCATGTCAGTGATTTACTTTGTGGAGAGAAACAGAGAAATGTCAATGTTCCTGCTCAGAAAATCGTGAAAGCAGCTTGCAGCTAACTGTAGTAGTGTAGGATCAGCTTTACAGCACACACAGACATGCAGCCGTTTCAAAAGACACTTACTACCAATTCCATCTAATAATTAATTTTGATTGAATTACGACTTAATCCAAGAAAAAGATCTCCCTGCAGCTATAGAAGTTTTGTCAACATAAGACTCAACTATTTTATTCCAGTTGTTAATCAACCTCACTATTAAGAATATACGGCTAATTTCTGCTTTGGCTTTATCTAGTTCTATTCCAATTTATAGCAATTGTTTCCTGCTATTCTTTGTCCTACACTCTATAAAGCACTTTAATGTGTTTGAGTTTAGAAATCCCAGGATTACATTTACCCATTTTACAACTGCATTATGCTGCTTATAATATCTCCTTTTCAGAGTTATTATTTTCCATAAGACAGTCGTCCTTTCAGCTCACAGGACCTGCATTCTCCGCTGCAACTGTATTGAAACATATTTGGTAGGAATGTGTCCAATGAGCCGAATGATACAGACTGTGCTCGGTGATTGTTCCTTCCTTACAGAAGCTCTGCTGATGCTTTTATCATTCACAGATTTGTACAGCACTTGTTTTGTATTTAGGGCCACTCCTTTGGTGACACGCTGCACGTACGAAAAGCACGTGCATGTCCCAGGGGCTGCTGCTTTTGGCATTTGTCAAGGAGTTGTTAACATCGAGTTGAAGGGATGGCCTCAAGTTGCACCAGGGGAGGTTTAGATCAGATATTAAGACAAATTCCTTCACTGAAGAAGTGGTCAGGCATTGGAATATGCTGCCTAGGGAAATGCTGGAATCACCTTGATGATCTTGGAAGTTTGTTCCAAACTTAGTGAGTCTATGATTCTAACTAACCCTTTAGTATGTGATCCACTGGTATCCGCTGGTGGGATTTAATTTCTCTTCTCTCTTTTTTCCTTAAAAAAAAGGTAAAGCATATCTACTTACTCTGCCTCAATAACTGTGTAACCCTTTTGAAACCCTAGCAAGTTTCCACCAGCTGAGGAGCGTGTTCCTCCAGGTTTTATCAGAACAGCCAATTAGAAATGAAAGAAACACCCTCCGTGTTCTGTAATGAGAGCAACGGTAAGAAGAGAACTTGCACGCACAGGGTGAGAGTAAGAATGAAAACTTTGACAATGTTAGTGCTCATGGACTTTGCTGCTGGTAAGAAGGCCCTTCCCTGGCAGGTGAATTCACTGGAGGCTTGAACCTACAAATAACTATAGGCTTTTCCAGCTTCTGTTTGCATTGCTGGCTTCTTTCCAACATCCTCTCCTTATTTTCCCATACTTGCCTCTTAAATACATAGCAGTTGTGGTTAATAATGGACTGGAATTTCTTGAACCTGATGTGACACAGGAGACAATTTTCTTAGGTAGTGCATAATTAATTAATGAACAAGTCTTCCTCCTTTTTTAAAAGCAGGACAGAAACACGTGCAATTAATTAAACTATGTCCACAAGATCAGACTCCACTGTGAGTTCTATAAAATCTGAAGACCCAGCATGACATCAAAGGCTGACATATTCGTTTTTACTCGCCAACTCATCCAAATCACACTGTCCAGCAGCTGTCCAGTTCTGGCACAACTAATGCAACAAATAAACAGTCTGATAATGCACCAAAATCCTCTCCTTAAAGATATTTCTGGTATTGCTTGAAAAAACTCCAAAAACAGTGCTTTTGTAAATCATGTTTTAATATAAAAAATAATTTTCAGACAACTTGGAGTTTTGTGCAAAAGAATTAGGAAGCACTAAGAGTGTTTCCTATTTTATTTCTCTATTTCAAAATTTCCTACTGCTTCTTGGGAGTTTTGAGAAGACTTAAACCTGTCTTGCAAATGTGCAGAAAGGGAAAAGAGAGATGGAAAAGCCCCCACGATAAGGTGTTACTGTCTATGTCCAGTTTAAAAGTAGAAAACTCATATCCATAGTCAAACAAGCCATCAGTTGTTTCTTGTTGGGTTTTTTTTCACCTTCTGAAAAAAAGGAAGGCATAGTACGTGTGGAAAATAACAAAATAAATTGGTTTGGTTCTACAAATACCGAAGGCATCAGTGAGATATAGCTACTGTTCCACTGACAATGCAGAGTGCCCTGGACTAAGCATTAAAGAATGCATTCTGGCTTATGCTAACGAAAATATTGTTTTGGCTTGAAAGCACACTGCGCCTAGAAAGCAAGACCTTTAAATATAAAATCTTTTAGTTACTTTATGTTTTGATATGTGTTAAGATTTTCTTCTAAGTGTGATTCATGCAAGATGTTTTGAAGATTAATTTTGTAAAGCTTTAGTAAGAAAGTGTTGCTGTTGTCTGTACGCTGGTCCTATGGCTATCCTTATCTTACAATATATTTTAAAGACTATGAGTATGGATTTTTAAATGAGAGAAATGTGTATCTGTAGCTTGCTCTCTCTCTCTTATCTATCATTGATCTCTCTATAGATCTGTATGCAGAGAAATTATGCTATTTAAATATAAAATCACATATTGAGATATATCTCTTTACATATCATCTACAATTTTTATATATACAAATTTATATCCATATAGATGTAGATTTTTATACATATAAAAAGTTTAAACTTTTTCCAAGTTTGCAACAGCCTTATGCATATGAATATAATACATGGTGCAAAATTTCTGAAAAAATTTTCTCATGTTATGGAAAAATTGGCTCCTTTCCTTCTCTCCACCCACCAAAATCTCCCCTCTTCTCTTAGGGAAAATAATTAAAAGAAGGAAGACAAAATGATGTCTGGTTTAATGTATAATGTATATCATATATAAAATATGTTAAGATAATATAAATATTATACAATATATGTGACAGAACTAAATGTTGTTCATACTTCCTTTGCCAAATTTCCTTCCATAATCCTTGGGCCTGCACACCAGGGTTTCTTTCCCCCCATTTCTTGCCTTTATTTACTATTAACTTCTTTGCTGATTTGTCAAATATCCTGCCTTTCCAGGTTTTGATGAATAAGAGGTCAATGGCTCAGTAAGCTCATTTCATCAGCTGTAGCAACACTGGGATGCAAGAGTAGCCCCCAAGTCAGCTTCAGGGCAGAATTATCGCAGCATACATTCTTTAGGTCCTGAAGTACTCTCAGATCTCATTCTCAACAAACTGAGGTGAGACCTTTCCAGGTAAGAGCGTGTTGGGCTGAAGAGTGTAAACTTAAAAATGATCAAGGTATAGGAAAAATGCTATTGAAATATTTAATCCAATCCTCCACACAGAAACATGATGCAGCAATGATTTCCGTATTGTTACACTGGGATGACCATGATAGGAATTTTCATAGTTGACATCTGATGTTCACTGTGAAGCCTGAGTGAGTATCTGGTTTACAAGATTTCAGCCATCAGATTTCAAGAGAACAGTCCTCTTGAGGAAATAAATGTATTTTTAAATTTTGATGTATATATAGATAAATATATTCACAATGTAGCCTAATGGTGCTCAACACAGAAAAAGAAGTATTGTAACAAGTGATTTGCTTTCATAAAAACAATGCTGTCTAGTTCCAGAGAACATTCTTTGTGACACTTAATTCTAGTGAAGTTTTTTCCTGGACTGTGGCAGCACTAAGCATTTTACAAGTCCCTGTGGCAAGATTTTTCTCTTGTTGGTGATTCACAACTTTGTTCTGCTGAAATATCTCCAAGATTTGACCAGTTCCAGTGGATTCTATCTCCAATTCTCCGTTCTCAGTGTTTCCTCCTTTGGCTATCCAAGTCCTACCTTTGCCTTCCAGTACTGCGGTTATCTTTATACCATTTACTCTTAATTTATTCCTAGAGATCTAGGTTACCCCTAAGTAATGTAGTTCAAGTACAGGAAGCAGTTAAACCTCAGAATAAATAATGCTATTTGGGCTACTTGGAAGTCCTGAACAGCTCAATTACCCTATTACCTGACAAGTGAAAGCATATTTTACTTGTCAAGGACAGGATGTGCTATGTTTGCTGTACTTAAAGTACTGCAAGCAACGGTGTGACCAAAGTATAAACTACTGGAAATCTGTGGGATTTCCCCTTTTGGGGGTCTGCCTAGGGGTGCCTTGGTATCTGAGCAGCACTGGGGAGACAATCACAAGCCTTGTGCCAAAGTTCTGGCAGTGGGAACCGCCATGCCAACGAAAGCTGAACAGCTGAATTTTCACAAGGACCCTGTTATAACACAGAACATCAATATGTTTATAGTTTCACAGAGGCCACAGTGGGGAGTCATGTGCCTGATTAATCATGTTAAATTACCAGCTCTTATTAGGCTCGTATCCATTTGGACACCGCGCTGTAATGCAGCAGAGAGGTCGCCACCCACTGTGTGAGCAGAAGAGTCCGACAGGCATGTGCGGCTCCTGGGACTCCTTTTGGTCTGGAAACTGCAGTTGAAAACTGTACTATCATGCAGAAAACATGAAACACTAGTGTGCTCTCATATTGGTTTATATAAACTGCATTTATACACAAATATTTCAGACTACCTGGCAAAAGGCATTATGTGGAACACAGTCCTGTATTTCAGGAAAAATTTTAGGACAAACATTGTTTTTTTTTTTGCAGCTTATAACAATAGATACATTGGCAAGAATGTTTTGAGTAAAAATCTTTATATAAATAAAAATCATGTGTCAGGACACATATTGCTATCTTGCATGTAAGTGAATTTAACAATAAGAATTTGCCTACCTTCATAAGCTTACATTCTTGGAAGTCTGAAAACTTCTACAGGAATTTTTCTTATGGTTCTCAATATATATCTTCCCACTTCTAACCCTGTCTCCTAATAGTGCTAGACTTACAGACTTGCCCAAAGAGAGCTGTGATATTAATATACACGATGTGTAAACCAGCTTGCCTATTGTTCCTTCTACTTGCAAGGTCGTATCCTGTTTATACAGTACGGATTATCAGAAAAATGTTTCCACTGATGATAAACACACCGCAGGAGGGATAAGAATTATACCCTCAGAAACTTCATAGGATCATAAAATCATAAAACAGTTTGGGTTGGAAAAGAACTTTAAAGGGCTCAGGGCCTCATCCAACACAACCTTGAATGTTTTCAGGGATGGGGCATCTAACACCTCTCTGGGTAACCTGTTCCAGTTTCACCCGTTTTGCAATTGTGGCAATTAAATCTGCTTAGCAAACTTCCATGAAAATAAAATGATCTACTTGTAAATCCTAACACTGCTAAAGGAACTAATTGTAAAATGTAAAGGAAAAAAAATATTGAGAACTGAACATCTGCTGTGTTTGTGCCTCTAAAATCTCCATTTGGCATATTCATTTGCAGATTTATATTTTCAGGATTTGTTTAGGAAGATGCTGGAAACATGCCGGTATCTCTCATGCCATAAAAATTATACAGATGAGCAAAACGAATGAATTGTTAAATGATATGTTAACTTCCCAGTAAATGTGGGACATTCAGAAGTTCCTGCCTCAGAACAGAGAGCAGAGAGTCACCTTTTCTTCTTTTTGTTGCCATGCAGCCTCACTATCCATTTTACAAAATCATCCTCTCTCCAGCACTAAATGTAATTAAGGACCTTTTCAAAATAATGATTTAATGATCTGCCTGGTTTTTTTTCCACGTTGTATCCAAGCAAACAGAACAACAGACTCACTCGCAAAAGGCTCAGACTATTATTTGATATGGTCACATCACTGCAGCTAACAGTGCTTCACCTGGATATGTTTTAAGGTAACAGCATAAATTAAGCACTAATCCGTTAAAAGCTGGGCTTTCCCCCGCAACCCCTCCGGTTGACATTATGTAACTCTCAAAAATGGCTTGAAGAAAGGAAAGCTTTAGCAAGACAGTTCTGTCGTCACCAAACATAATTCTGATCCTGAATTGTGAAAAGTCAATCTCTATAAACCCCTTGTGGAGGGTCACATGGCATCATGTTTCCATTTTGTCATGGAAACCTTTGTAAGACTTACAGCCTTCTATCCAGTCTTTGGTCATAGATATACATCTGGGGCCTTTTCCCCAAAATATGAATGTTTTTGGCTAAGTTTTTACATCTGCTTTGTCTCTTTATCATCTTCTTTTTAAAAAAAAACAAGTTGGAAACAGTTGAACCATTCTGTGCCTAACTAGTTTTCACTTACCTTAGGTGTCTTCTCCCAATTGATAGAAGAAATGGCATCAAGATATTAGGAAAAATTTCTTCCATGAAATGATGATCAAGCATTGGAGCAGGCTGCACAGGAAAGTGATGGAGTCATCGTCAATGGAGGTATTTAAAACACTTGTAGATATGGCACTTAGGGACATGTTTTTGCCAGACTTGGAAGTACTGGGTTAATGGTTGGACTGGATCCTAAAGGGGCTTTCCAACCTAAATGATTCTATGATTCTATGGCTGAAAGGACTTTCTCTCAGGACTGCAGTTTTGTACCAAACTCTGTGACTTCCTGGGTAGAAAAATTGCATAGGGGTTGTCTGCAAGTCTGCCTGAGGGACTGTTGTATCTGCACTATCATTATACAGAGTCTGAGCTCCAACCCAGATTTGCTGATGGCCCTACTCTGATGGCTCTTAGGAAAGCTGTCTCAGGGGGTGGAAGCTCCAGCTGCATCCTGTGCTCTCTGACACACATGTGTGCAGCAGGGGCAGGTCCCCTTCAAACAGGCTTCACCTCCCTGCATTCTATTTGCTCTTACAGCGATGGTTTGGGACTAATGCACTTACTTGAACTGTGGGACCAGGAACCAGATGGGGAGGTGTGGATTTAGGATGCTTCAAGAGTTATAGGTGAATATGGGTGCTAGCTCATGGCAGAAGAGACTGTTCTGGAGCACAGCAAAATCACTTTCTGAATAAACGGAGGTGGAGGCAAAGCATCTATGCAACATATTTTTTCTTTGCCCACCAGAAAATCACTTCATCTTTCTTTCTATAGTGAAATGGATTTAACTGCTCACAGTGAACAGACGGGACTGATTTATGTTTTCAGAAGAATTTCATGAAAGCTGCCAGTTCTTTCATTTTACCCATTTTTCAACACCTTCTGACTGTAAAATTGGCTGAGTTGTGCTGACTTCTAAATGATGACGCCAAAGTTTTTTCCCAAAAACCAGCCAGGAATTCTTCAATCTTCTTTCAGAATGGGATCAGCTTGGAAGGGAGCAGGCCATCTTAGAAATGTTTTTTGGCCAGGTGGTGAAAAAAGGAGGAGAAAGGGTTAGGTGTTAAGATGCTTCTCAGCTTTCTGCTGAGGAGATTCATCATCAAGACCAGGAGTAGTACAGTGAGGATACACCCCTCATTCCAGATTCATCTCAGAAGTTTCCCTTTTTCTCTGTATATTGATTTGGACATAGTTCCTGGCTTCTCAGTGCTGCTCCTCAGCCTGCTTTCTGCTTCTTCCAAGCAATTTCTAGATCTGGATCATCAACTTCCCAGCAGCTGCTGTCTGAGAAGCACAATAGGAAGAACTTACTTGTTTGGGTCCTAACACTTGGTAAGAGTGATTATTTTTGGCACAGACTCTTCCTTCATGCCTCCGTAGACATCCCTGTTTGTTTTGTAGTTGTTCCTCTACTGATGCTTTCGCCAGGTCTGTACCTCACACACATCTTTAAAGCCTGACCAAAACCCAAGGTTGACAGCAGGACAGTGACTTATACAAACACAGCTGAAATATGAAGGGAAAGGTTTCTCTCCTGGGGAATGTGGCACATGGAAGGAGTCTGGGGGATGATATTCATTGTGATAATGTCAAGGTCTGCTAACAACACTGCAGGAGGAAAGCTAAAGAGACTTTAATAAAGACACTAGTGAAATAGAAATGTCATGACCCAAGGATCCAGGGGAACAGAAAAACTGGAACATTGTAGTCTTTATGCTTCCTGTGAAGGAGAGAATATTTTTGGGGGTGACTTTTACGACTGACACATATTGCAACTTTCATAAGAAAGTTTCTAAGTTTTCTGATTCCTAAGACTGGGTGATCTACACCCAGGAGCTGGTATCATGTGCTACTATGTGATGCCAGTTATGTGAGTTGCACAGTCAGTATACATGATTGTATATATGAGATTTTAACAAATTGTTCATAGTTATATTATGTTAGGATTTTTTTAGATGACTCTTGAAATTTTCTGTTATAACAAAAAATTGTCTAATTAATTAGCATCAAATAGATACATATCTGAAATGCAAAGCCATCAAATATTGGATAAAAACCTCCCTCCGTTTCATTTACCTTGCAGCTGAAGTGCCAGACTTAAATCATTAGCTTCATTCATGCCAGTGAGTTTTCAAAGAGAAATTATGGCCTTTTTTCAACTGTGCATGTGACATCGCTTTAGAAAAAAAATCAGCAACATTAAAAGTGATGAGCAGGTTTAGAAGGGAGTGACTAAGGTATCATGTATTCAGAAATGATTGCAAAAATGGTTGCTTTGTGCCTGCATCCAGACAGAGCACTAAGACTAAGACATAAAACTAGTGCTTGTCTTCCAGAGCACGTGGTGATGTGGTGGGTGAGTGGAAAAAAACATAATTTCCCCCAAATATCCCTGCTGCTTGTTTTCTTGGCCCACTACTGATTTTTACAAGAGGTACTTGTTTGGCATTTCTGTAGTTGCTTACTCATTTTCTCTGAATGACATTGCTGCCTGTCCTCTCTCAGAGTAATTAGGTAGCCACTAGGAAAAAAAAAAAAAAAAGAGAGAAGAAAAAAAAGAAAGGGTCATTCTAATATATTTAAGCATGCAGAAATAACACCTGAAAACCAATATTCTTTATGTTTCTCCTTTTCTCAGCTGCCAGCCTTGTCTATGTGGGGCAGATGCAGTGAATCATAGCAAGTCTCATAAAACTGGCTTTCTCGGAGACATCTTACACTTATTTTTGCCAGCATCTTAAAAATTGGAGGTCTATAGCAGCCCTAAGGAACGAGCAGGTCTTCAAACACACACATTCCCACACATGTATACTGCCTTTGCTTGTAATATTTGCCAAGACTGGAAGTCTTTTTGTAGATAACATTTCAAACTTCTGAAGTAGGTTTGGGCTGATTTCACAGGGTTCAAATGGATTTATTCTTACATTAACCACTTACTTTCTTCACATTATAACTTCTCTTGGTAAGAAAAGGTGGAATACATGACTAGATTTAAGGCAAAACCAACCAACCAACCAACCAACCAACCAACCAACCAAACAAACAAACAAAACCTAACCAAACAAACCAACAATATTTCCTACGGCTACTTTATTTTTACAGATATAAAATTATTAGATGTATTTGCTATTCTCCATGTCAATAAAATACAGTTTTAAATTCAACCTGTCAGTCCTTACTGTAAGCAAGAGCCATGTCAACAGTCAATTTTCACTTGAATTCCTTTCAATAAAAATATGTTATTTAAGTTTATAACACCCAATTCTTGAGAAAGAAAGAAAGAGGGAAAGAGGGAAAGAGAGAAAGAGGGAAAGAAAGAAAGAAAGAAAGAAAGAAAGAACAGTATATTCCCATGACAAAAAGGATCTTACTATTTTAAACAAAACTTTCACCACGTGAGTCAATGTAATTGAAGTTCAGCGTGTTTTAAGCTATAAATGCTTGAAGGGTGCTTTTAATATGCAAAGGAAGACTAACCTAAAAAAAACAAAAGAAAAATAGGGCAGAGAGTTATAATGGGACCTGTCAGACTACTAATAATTTTAATAGAAACAAATTTTACATCAACAGTCAGAAAAAATCTCTGTCTATATGTGAAGCTAGTAGTTGTGGTCAGTAACTTTGTTTACTTTCTTCACCTCCCGTAATGAAATAACAGGACTTGTGATGGAACCCCTTAATCATGCACTGTCTTAATGACTGTTAACTATGAAAAAAGAGATGATAATACCAGTGAATTGTTCTCTAGTTTGCTTTGAGGTTTGATATCAAGAATATTCTTAATGACCACATTTTAAATGTTCAAAATGCTCCCTGTCAGCAGAAGGGCACTTGGCTCGAAAAGCACACAGCTTTCACATGACTGGAAAACCCCTGGTGGAAGACTCAAACAGCTGCACAAGACTTAACAGTACACATTTTCATGAGACTGATTGTTTAACATTATTTCTGTTGTTTGTGTTACTGAATGATCCAGCCATGTAAATGAAATGAATGAAATGTATATTGTTTATAATATAGATGCAGTCTCTTGAGACACCAATCATAAACACTCATAGTAGGTAATATCATCTAAACCCACACCCAGCAATACACTTTATACAAATATCCAGGGATAACAACTCAATATTACAATAATGTAATTTCTGCCTTTGCTTGCCTCCCTTCCTTCCCTCAAAGGGCTCAAAGCAATCCAAAATCCTCTTTCAATCTTTGACTGTGCGAGTTTTTGGTTGGATTTTGCCCTTATATTTTCTCCCTGTACAAGTCCAAACAAGACATGGTCCCACTTAATTCCATTACAGTGGCTAATTATGAAAACAACAATCAATAAAAGCCCAGAATCCTTCTAACATACTGCCCTTGAAATGAGAGTCAGCCAAACAGGAGATATAGTAATGTACTTAGAGATGGAAAATAACTCCTGGGTTTCAATCCTTCTTTCATTGACGAAAATAACTGATGTATTTTTACTCCACTTTCTTGAGAGTATACCATTACAGACAATACTGTATCACACAAAGGAAAGAGGGGGAGCTAAACACCTCACTTTGATTACAGTTCTCAAACAAGTTTAATTCTCAAATAAGTATAATCAGATACAGGCGTACAGATCCATAGGTGACCCCTCTGAAAACAAACACATGCCCAACCTGCCTGCACTCTGAGAAGATCATGAAGTGTTTGGCTACACTTAACACTGAACTTATTGCTGTGCTAATTATGAACACACCTAATTATCAGCTTGAAGTGGAAAGGCCAGCCTGTGCCTTCATCTGAACAATGGTGCAGAGCCGCTGCCATAAGGTGGGGTGGAACAGGACAGACAGTGTCATCACTTGACGGGTGAAGTGTGAAGGCACACTGCTCACCTTGTGCTCCTGTATCCTGAGCCAAGGGCATACACTTCAGCAAGATAATGTCGAGTGAAATTAAATGAATAACTGCCTTCAGAATGATGGGGAACTGAAAATCTCTACCACAGCAGATATGCCCAAGGAGGAATAAATACTGGCTGTGGATTTTTGTGATAACGGCTTTTTGTACATGACTTTGCTCCTGGTTTGCACAGATAGAATGGAGTGATTTTAAAAGCCAAAGAGTATATCTGCTATAATACCCAAGTCAATTACAGTTTAACTCTTTTTAGAGAGCTGACAGCAGATGGTGTGTGTTCAGGTACCCCTGTCTGAATACCACTGGTGTTGGCATCATGATGGCTAGACATGAAATAAACTAAACCTTAATCACAGTAAGCCAACAAGTTGATCATAAGTAATGGAAGGCACAGAAGGAGGCAACCTGGTCAGTCATCATTAATGCCAATCAGTTAAACTCAGCCTCTATAATCATGCTTAGACACAATAAAATTTCTCAAGCTATTCCAGTGAGGGGCAGACCCAAAAGATGCCTTCACCTACAAAATGTAAATATTTTAAATAATAAATAATAAAGTCATGCAGCTGCTAAGTGTGCTGAAGAATATCAGCTCCCAGCATGTGTCCTTCCATTGACTGTGAGGCGCGGGTGGAGGCCAACAAGGCATGGTGTTCTTGAATCTCACTCCCATGTCTTCATTCTTTCCTATTGCTAAAAATCTTTTATATATTGCATTTACTGAGAAGTTTCAGGTTTCACATATATTCTCTTTATCGCTGATACTGAAAAAAAAAATTTCCTGTTCTATACTATGTTGTTGATACTATTGACATATGATCATTCTTTCTTAAAGAAGGATGAATATTATTAAAAAGAGAACTGAATAGCTACAGAAGCAGCTTTTCCCCCTATGTAAAAGACAAGTGCTTTGCTTTCAGAAACGAGCAAAGTGTGTAAATTCAAGTAGAATTTGATTCCTCTTCTTGATGTAGTCAAAATTGTCTACCTTTTGCATGGGTTTGCTCAGCATCTTTATGTTGAGCAAACTTATGACTCCCACTTTGTTCTTTGTCTTTCTTTATTGCTTATACACACAGACTAAATGAAGAGATATAAATTATTCAGGTACTTACTATATATATATATATATATATATTTTAAAAGCTTCTGTTGCAATTGTTGCTTTGTGGAACAGCACTAAATTTTAAAGTTTATTTATGCGGAGTTACTTGCTTTGTGAGTCAGTAGAGCTCCAGTGGCATATAAGATAAAATCAGAAGTGTTAGCATTTTCCTAGACCAAAACATAAATTTTTGTTTTAATGGTACTGTTTCTATTTCAGCTGTACTCTTATTTTAATAATAATTTCTAAATTGCATGGCTATAGTTATGGGAAGAGCCTTATCAGAGAAGGGAAACATATAAAGGAAAAACCTTGACTAGACACACTTAAAATTTTCCAAGTTTGAATTTATTGAAAAAGCAGTACAGGAGATGATTATTGTATTGCTTTCTGGAAGCACTGGTTTTCAAGCCTAGGCATATCTCCTTCATGGCAAAAACTGTACAGTAATTTTTACCACAATATATACTGTAGGAAGGTGTTGCAGTAACTAAGGAACCAATTTTAGTAACACAAAAGCAAATGTTGGAGGAATAACAGGACTGAAATATGAAAATCATTTTTAGGCATGGCAATTTCTGTCAGAGTTGGCTGCAATTTAAAAATAAAACTCGTTGATGATGATGATAATTATTATTATTATACTTCAGTATGAACTGATAAGGAGCTGAGCTATTGCACAAGTTGGACTACTGGTATAATGAAGTCTTTGTTCAAGTACAAAGTGTAGACACCTTATAAAATAAAATATCAATATAGTCTCATCCAAACTTTGTCTTTAAACCTACATAGTTCACTCCTGTGACATTTAAGAAAAAAGACAGAATAATTTGTCCTTTTTTAAACATTCAGAAGATGAGTAGCTGAAGATTAGACCTGTGTCTTAGTTGGCTTTCATTCAAACCTCTGGTTTCCAGTAAATAGATCTTTTAGTACAATGCTTGTGATACACTTGTGAGATGGTTGTGATATTCTCAAAAGCAGTCTCCACTTATCTATTTTACATAAGATTCCTATCATTGTATCCAAATGCTTCACAGTTTTCAGCATATAGAACAATAAAAAAAACCAAAAAATCAAAAAAAACCCCAAAAAACCAAAAAAACAGAAAAAAAGTTTAAAAGAGCTCTTAAGAGGTCACTTTAAGTACTCTATTACAAAGACTGGATCTACGATATTTGTGTTATTTCTGACATGTTTGTATTAAAAGGTTCTGGTGGATTTTTCTTATCCTTCCTATGTAATTTATTTAATTGATTCAACCATTTGACTGCATTTAGACTTAAAAATTATTTCTTACTTCCTAAACAAGATGTACTTCATGGCAATATAAATTTATTTTTTCATGTCCTGTCTCTGGTGATTACAGAAAAAACATTTGCTCCTCTTTGTGTCAACATTTTATGTAGTTGTAGGTAGTTTTTTTTGCCTTAGACTGATTCATTTTTTTCCTGCTGTACAAAGACCATGTTCTGTATCCCTGTGTTCAGACTTATTTCTCTTCTCTGGTCCATACAGGAGGGCAATACATTGAGTTAAATACAGCTGAGGTCTATCTCAGGACAGAATGAATGATTTCATGTATCTGACATTATATAAACCTCAACAACAGTCTTTTTTTTTCTTTTTTTTTTCCCGAAATATGGTGTTACAGCCACTAACTCACAGACATTGCTTCCTCCTGAACCTGTACTAAATAGGATGTGCAAAGGAATTGAAGAATCCTGAGTACAGGGTAAGAGAAGTCAAGAAGATGCCCTCATTTTATATCGATGGGAAAAGAGCTTTACTAAGGACAAGGGCCACCATTGAGCCTACACATTTGAGTGCCTTTCTCCTGCTTACACATCCTCAACTTAGCCACAGAATTTCATTCCTTTTGCTTATTCTTCCTGACATTCCTTGTTTCCCTGCTTCAGGAGTTACTTATAAAATGCTGAGTGATACAGATTGGTCTCTTAGGTTAAAAGTGGCATGTAAAGCAGTCTGTCACATTCAGAAAAATTCTCCAACTGCTTGAAAAAAGGTTTACTTCCTTTTACATTATCACCAGAATTATATGAATGATATAGCCCCAGATATTTGTAATTCAGGGAATTCCGGAGCTGGACATGTTTCTCACGTGTATAGGAAACTTCAAAAAGTTAATGTTCCATTAATTTGTCTGAACACTTCCTGAGCCCAGGTATACTCTTAATAGGAGCAATATCTAGTGACAAGGCATTCACCCTATGTACCACAGGTACATTACATATTCTTGTATCTTTTTAAGTTTTATTTTTTTTTAATTGCATCCGATGTGGTGTGCATTCCAGCTCATGGGCTGAACATCCAGTTTCTAATAATCTTCTCCAGAGCACTACCTCACTGACTGCTGGAAGGAGACCTAGCTGCCGCTAAGTCAAGGTCAAGAGTGACCTTTTAAGAAAGAGGAAAGCAAACAGGTGTAAAATAACACAGAGTTTTCTAGAACCCATCCACTGTGGATAAAATCACTAAAATGCTACAGTCCTAAAGAAAAAACGGGACCAATAAAGACTAATAATACAAGGTGATGGTCAGTTGATGGAATAAATGAAATGCCATATGCAGATAGGGTTAGAAAGAAATTTAAGGGTTTATACACAAGTTTCTGCATGCAGTATGGAAGCCTAAATAGCAAAATGGGAGCATTGCTCTGAATGGAACAAAAGTATGTAGGAAACTTGGAAGAAGACAACTAGTAGGACACACAGTTACCAGAATACAACATACATGAGGAACCTAAATTTAGCCATGAAGTATATAGCTTTTGAAATGCCAACCCTTATGTTTTTGTCTGTTTCCAGAAGAAAAGAATATTTAATTTTGGATTAATTTTTTTTCCCCCCATATAAAACAACAAATGTCAAACTCTGTCTGTAGTGGGATGGGACCGTGTCTTGAATTGTTAGCACGAGGTATAAGAACAGAAGTGGTGGGAGCATGTGATTCCAAAATGTTTGCTTATTCAGAAAGACATAATTCTAATTGCAAATATGTTGGGTTCTATTTCCTTTAAAGGGGACACGGCTGCTTTATGCTATTCAAACCACTTTTGAGGAAAATAGAAAATGGGAGAAAACATTTTTATTTCAATTATTGCTTAAGGAGACTTCTTTTATACTTAGAGCTAGAGAACATAACTACAAATTCAAACCTTTGCCAAACAGGTTAATTTGGCTGAAGGATGTGTTTCAGACTTGAAACGCCCTCAGATACTCTGACTATGTAGCACATACACATGAAAGAATAAGGAGATTTTCTTAACTGACCCTGAATGAAAGATAGCTTTGAAAAAGAAGAGAAAATAGAAGTGTCAAACACTCACTTGAAAGAGACTCCAGAGAAGGACTTTAATCTCAGAGAAAAGTAATTGGAGGGGATTAATCGATTGCAAGTGATTCACAAATTGGTCAAAAATATGATGCAGCCAGAAGGATTGTGGAGATGTCATGAAACACCTGTATGGACCCTAGTAGTAGAGATGCCTTGCTGAATTACGCTTAGTGAATAAGGAATAATAAACCAAAGGATGTTTATCAACTTTGATAAGAGATATTAACCTGTACTGAAGTTTTGCTGTTGGAGCTAGATGGTTACCAAAAGGCCTTTGAAACCTGTCTGCAATGGCTGTGATTATGATGCTGGTGTATCTGAACATAGAAGCGAGAAGTCAATTTTTTCTGTAGGGGGAAACAAGGATCTATAAAAGAATGAACTGATGACCAAGTGAATGATTGAAAGAAACGCAATGTTCACAGGATATGTTCCAAGTCTCCCATTCTGATAAAAAGTATGAAATGAATATTTTGTTAAATCTGTTTGTGTACAAATACGGGGCGAAGAGAGATTTCCTCGCTGAACAACTTTTACATCCAGGGAAAGAAAGAACAAATTTATAACATTGACCTTGCTCGACCTGCTTTCTTTACACATAAAGGAAAAGCCGTTGCTTAACTTTCTAACACAATATTTAGAAAGGTAATATATAATACAAGAAGGTAAAGAAAGGTATGTTCAAATGAGTAAAGATGTGTGAGCACATAGTCAAACAGTGGATAAGAGGAAAAAAGGATTGGATATTGAGGAGATAACAGTTGTCAATTCCATCAAGACATGCTTTTGCCTAAATTTGTTACCTTTATTTATCATAGCTGAATTATTTTTCTTTTAAAAGTTCAGTCATTTGCTATTTTTAAAGTTTTTATTTATTTTTTTTAAATTTTATTTGCTATTTGTAAAGAAAAATAAAGACAAGAAAGGGAAAAAAAAATCACAGCAAGAGCTCTTTCTATTGCTGTTCTCATTTTATCTTTTTCTCCATGTATTTTGTGGGTTTGTTTTTGTATTACTGAAGCAGTTCTGAATTTTAATGATAAAGCACTTGGCTCAAACCCAGCATGTGCAATAACAGGCTTATTTATTCAGTACTTGTCCAGAATCTCTGAAAATTTCAAACCTTAACATATTTGGAAGCCATGCATATATTATCCACAGTTTAAAACAATAAATGAAGAAAGTATATTCCAGAACATGGAAGCTGTAACTTGATTTCAAAACCCTTAAAGCAGGAGAGACTGATTATTTTTCAAAAAACAAAACAAAAATAAGTTGGAAAGTGAAAAAAAAATGAAAAAGTATTATCAGAAAGGCATGTATCTGGCTAATACACCAGATGAGTGTGTTGCCATTCAAAGGGGCATCAAGAAGCTGGATAAATGAGCCAGAAGAAAGACCATGAAGTTCAGTTCAGGGAGATTCTGAGTCCTGCCCCTAGGGAGGAATTAGCCCAGGCTCCAGGACAGGCTAGGGGTAGTTGGCTAGGAATCAGCTCTGCAGTGAAGGACCCAGGGGTCATGGTGGACAGGTTCAGCATGATCCAGCAATATGTCCTTGCTGTAAGGAAGGAAAATGGCATCCTCCCCCCAGCACATGTTGGTATCTGGGGTTGCTCCTGTTCACATGCAGGACTTTGCACTTCTCCTTTTTAGATTTCATGAGGTTCTGTCTGCTCATTGCTCCAGCCTGACCAGGTCGCTCCGGAGGCAGCACAGCCCTTTGGTGTATTGTTCCTCCCAGTAACCAAAGCAGGGAGCTGTGTTCTGAAATCATGCCAGATCCTGAATCTCAGGGAGCTGAAAAGGCACCCGAGGTGACAAGCAACACTCTGCTCAAGACTCTCCTCTGGCTAGGTCTAAAGCAGAGTAATCTCACACAATATGTCAGACATGCTCTCTGGCATGCTGGATTATATGCGGAGGTTAGGTATTTGCCCATCCAGTGGGAGAAGTAACACTTAAAAAAGCTAGGACTAACTGCATTTGGTCTGTAGGAAATTAAGTTCCTTTTAGTCACTGGCAATGACTTTTTTAGCCAAAACAGAAAAGAAGCTTCTATGACTGGAGGCAAAATGTGAACCAGTTCAGCTAAGTCTCTTCTCCTCCATCTGTTGACTGAGCAGCTTTTCCGAAAAACTCCTTCAGCCCATAAAGCAAAGCAGGTGGAATTGAGAAATTCACCTGGAGGCAATCCCCGTCTGCCCACACCCAGACCATTACCTGCCATAACCTCCACCTAGTTGTAAAGCAGAAAGGTAGCCAAGGTTTGGGACTCAGCCACCATCTCTCCCCAGCAATTTAAAGTCAAGTATCCTCAGTAGCATGTTGCTCTTGGTCCTCTGCACAATAAGCAGAACCTTTCATAGCTCTAAGTTATTAAAACAGTGTTGTATAAAAAGCAGTGCAAGGATTAAAAACAACAGTGCCAATGCTAATTAGGGTTAGCCAAGGTTTTCTCATTCATACAACTAAGGGAACATATGGGAAATGTCATGTTGTCATAGCAGATTCTTTGCTTCTAAAAGTTGAGTGAAACATCAAAGCAAAGTAAAATAATAGCTGCATGCAACAAATGTGAAGTACAAGAGCTTCAAATACCATATCTTTTTTAGCTGCCTGACAGGGGCTGCAGTAAGAACACACACAAAAATTAAATCTGCTGTGATGTCTATTGTCAAGATGTTAGTCTGACTCTTCTTCTGAGATGTTTCTCTAATTTTTGCATGAAAGCATTTAATATATGATTTTTAAATAAAAGCGCTTTTATTCAAACAGTACAAAAAGCCCTAGAATTGCAAATATTATTAATGGAAAAAAATTTATGCTTTGTAAAAGCTTAAGACACTTCCTCTTCATGTGGATGTAACTCATCCTTCTTCCTGTAGTCTGTAGGTTTGAATTAGAAGAGAGTCAAAAATTCTGATTGTTAATTAATATTTGTGCATAGATCTGTCTTTAATGTGATGATTCTGTACAAATAATAGAAGAGGCATTTCACCTTCTGTGTTGGATCTCACCCAGGAAGGAAACCTTTTCAGATGTTGCTCCAAGTTGTCATGCGTACGTATGCCCTAAATATAACACTCAGGCAATTTCAGTGGCTCTTGGCCTCTCTGAGGATCACTGAAGTAATTTTGAGGAGACAAAGAGAAGCTGGTGGGAGGGATCCACAGACGGAGATGGACATCTGCTTACCAAGAGAATGTGTAACACATTTTTATTATTCCAATAAAAGAAGAAGCAAGGCACTGAAAAGTGTGTTAGATTCAAAATGTGAATAAGCTGTTTGAGTTTTAGTCTTGGATTTCTTTGTGTATTTTGAATTAGCAATGTTGTTGGATTCACTGGTCACGGATCCTCAAAGAATGGAAACACAAGTAGCTGAAATGTAGTCCTAGTCAGAAGTTTTCTCTCTGACTCTCTACCTCCAAAGAATGGAAAAAGTAACAATTTGCAAGAGCAGAGGTTTTCTCTTTGTATTCTTGTTTACTCCATACCAGATGGCCCAGCCCTTTGGGCTATGGTTTCTGTTTTTCAGCCATAATTTGTTCTTCCATTTTTTTAAGATGTGTATTTCAGTATCTGGTTGTTCTTTTTTTTTTTTTTTTAAATTGTTTCCCATTTGACCTGACAGAACAGAGGCAGAAACATCTGTAAATTTTAACAATGTCTGTGGTTGCTTAAAATTGTACCTGCTGGCAAACCTAACAGGATGGTGTGCGGATCTTCAGAAGTTCAAGCCATACGTGAGATGGTTCCATATGACTAAAAGGGAAGCTGAGCTGGCATGGGAACTTCTGGGTAATCGGAATATCTGTGTTTGGGGGGAAAAAAATCAGTAGACTGTGTTAAGACTGGCAATACCCCGGTCTGTGGAGCCGTGGGACCCCTTGGGAGCCGTTGTCACCTTTTGGGAACCATAGTTTGAGCTCTCTTCTTCCCTCAGCTCTCTAGAATATGTAATGTCTGTCCTGTGGCTCCTGGGTATTTGAAGGTTTTCTGGCTGGTTTTTGGGATCAGAAAGGCTGGACACATCTATATTATAGGAATTCCAACCATTGTAGACCAACAGCTTACCAGTGGTTTTAAGGACTGAAAATAATGCAACTTCAATGCAATATTCAGGACTGCTCACTTAAACTTTGTTTTTACACTATCGTACTTCTTAACTGAGACCATGGCTTGAGTTGATAAATACTACATGAAAAGCTATCTCCGCATTGTTCCTGGCAGGAATTACTAGAAAGATGTTGAAAAAACTCATTATTAATACTCATAGTGTAGAAATTTGTCAAATTTACAATTTGACTTTCAGTTGGAAGGGTTTGTTATGATTTCTTTTTCTGGTAACCCTTTCTTTTAGTCATCTGGTGGAAAATGGAAGGCAGGGTCACCAAGAGAAACTGGGTCTGTTTAGGGCCTGTAGATGGCATTATGACATTACTGCATTTCTGTTGACTAGCTCTGAACACATTAAAAATTATAAAGTACCAAGAGGTCATAAAGGTGTATAGCAGCTGTGTCACAGCTGATGAAGTTACATGACTGCCAACCAGCATCATTTAAATCCCTTAAAATATATCAGGTGCAATGCTTAGCTGCAGTTCAGTGCAGTAAGTGAATGCCATATAACCTCTGAGTAATGTACTGAGTAATGCAACCTAACTGTTTCTCAGGAGAATTTGGCTGTGGTTTTAGTCAACTAAGATTAGCAATTGGCAAATCAAAACGGGAAGTCTTTGTGTAGTCAACAGTGGAAAAGGCCAAGACGTGCCTTAGGGCCTTCATTGTACTGGCATATAGAAAGCAAAATTACTTAGCTACATTACGCTATTGATATTATATCCTGGAAGTACCAAAGATATGTCACTGGAATATTACTGCATTTTTTTCCCCCCTCTTCTCAGAATGCAAGACAGAAAATGAAGATGCAGCTAAAATTAGAAACATATACTTAAGTGTAGGATTCAGTCAGCATGCTTTTCTTCCTTCTGTGAATTAAGTTTCAGGTCAGTAGTCTGTAACAAATCCTCTGTTCCAGCAGGAGACAAGCTACTGCATTACAACACAGAAACTAGAATACCTTTTAGAATGCTTGTGAAAATGAGATTATATTTACCAGGATACAAAAAAGTATTTAACACATTAAATCAATAATATTTTTTTCTGAGATTAACCTAGCCTTTTTTATTTAAAGGACATACTCTTTCAGCAGAGATCAGCTACACTAAAATTACCCTCAGTAAGCACAGTAAATGCTGAAATAACCATTATGATCTGAGATGAAAATTGTACTGTAGAACTTATTTAAAACATAAAGCTTTCTTTTATGTTCCAAATATGTTTATAGTTTGCTAGTATTCCTCACCATAGTGTTAATAGTGGAAATTGTAAGCAGCATTATATTATGTATGTCAAGTATGGCTGGGGAGTAATGGAATTGTTTACCATAGGGAATTAAAAGCAGGGTATCAAACTGAATGTTCTTCATCTGTAACTTGGAGGTTACACACATTGAGCAGGAGTTGTTTTGAATCAAACACAGGCAATTCTGTATAATGCAGAGCAGCTCCTGTGATCTAGTGTTCTACCAGAAGAAAAATCCTATCCCTATGCTTTTTTATAAGGTCAGTGATAATGTGTCAGAAGAATTAAATGGTCCTGTTGATCCAGAACCTGAGCAAAATATAACTGTCAATGATAGCAGGATCATTAGTGTCCTGCTGTGGAAGAAAAACACCCCATCTTTTATAGGTTAGGTGACTGTTAATCAGAAGTTGTATCCATATTGCATATAGATATTTGTCTGTATGAAACAAGTACATTTTCAGAGTTTCCACACAAGAATTTGACAAGATTAGATTTACTTCAGAAGATTTTTTTTTCCTGGTGTCCTTTGAGCCATGTCTCACAGTAGACAAGATGCTCTTGAAACTGTTAGAGCTTTCTGCCTTTGAAACATGGACTTGCATTCCTGGCTAACATACAGAGAACTGGAGCAATGAACTCTGTACTGGCATGAATCCGTAACAAAGAGCAAATCACTGTTAGGAGAGACCACAGAAACACATCTCTGTACAACAGCAAGCACAATCCATCCTCCCTTCACTACAGTGGCTCCCTATGGAGTGCTGAATAGGTAGAGCAGAACCTGCATCTGTCTGTCTTAGCAGCTCTGTTGGCTTTTTCATACTCAGCTGTCTGTCTTGCATATGTGATGTAACATTGCTTCTTATTAACAAAGTCTGGAATCTTGGACAGCATTATTTTGGTTAAATTCAGTGTGGGTTCTTTTGCTGGCTAATAGGTTAGCAACATGTATTTATTAAAAGTATGGAATACAACTAGGATGAAGAGAAATGAATACTCAAAAGAATTGTATTTGATTTTACTGGTATTGACACTATATTTGACTATATCTGTTAAAAGCCTATTTAGACTATTACTCATTTTATGCATTTTAGGAAAATTGTTTTGAAATGTACAGTGCAATTTTCTTCTCAAATAGAGGGTTAGTAAATGTTTTGCTGTGAGAAATGGAGTTTGTCTGCATGATGGATAGCGACTTGGTGCCTGAGCATGGTGATTGTGTCTTAATGCAATGTTTCTTGCCGTGCTACTTAGCTGAAATACAGCTGAGTTTTGCTATCCAGATCTGGTACTGAACAATGCTGCTACTCTGTTGTCTATGAATCTGTGCAATTTAAGCAGTGGAGGACGAGCCTTGCAAGTTCAAAACCACTGAGATCAAGAAGTCCTTTTCCTATGTTAAATACAACTGTAACAATTAAATAGTATATACAGAACAGTATATAACAGTGCTTGCATACTCATACATGCTCTAGATGACTTCAGTGTTGACTTCTTTGAGCACCCACTCTTAAATTTGTTTTGAATGAATTCTGATGATAATTTCATTACCTCTTTAAGAGGTAAAGCTTTCATTTAGAACAATGAAGCAGGCATTCAGGAATGAGTAATAATTAGACTGAGGTATTTAGGCTCTGCTTCTAATAAGAGACATGGCAAATAAGATGTTTACTAATAATTGCAGGGAAACAATCTAAACAGTTCCTCTATCATATTGAAAAGCACTGGGAAACTGAGGAGAACAAGATCCATCTTAAATTATTAGTGCTGCCTTTAGTACTAAATTACTTAAACTGCTTGCAGCGCCTTAGAGGTTCTGTCATTCTTCAGACTTTATCAGTTTCTTCGTCCCCTTCTTCCCCTGCTGTCTGCAGCTTAGGAGCCAACCTGGTAGGGGTCACCTTCAGTTCCTGCCACTCAGTTACGGCAGCTCCAATGAATGGCAGGATCTCCACTGCCTGCAATGGATGCCATTTGTCTTTGGAAGTGGGGAGTTACAAACATGCAACTCATTTCTTAATTTTTTTTTTTCCTCAGGTTTCCCCAGTTCTGTCTTGACATCTTCCATGACTTTCTGATGCCACTATAGCCATTTGAGCTCAGTCTGACTCACTATCATATTTATTGTGTTTCTGCTGCAAACCACTTCTCCATAATCATAGCCAGGCACTGTGGTACAGAGACAGGGAACTGGGGCCCTTGAAATTAAAGATGTTCTACTGTACAGTCTCTGAAAGCAGCAAACATCACTAACTGCCTTCTCCTCTCCCCTGCCACAGCTCACGTATGGTGTGTGGGCCTTCACAAAGCAACCAACCCCCAGATTTGCAAATCCACCAAGTAGAGAAAAATGTAAGTTAAAGCCACAGTACCGAAAGAGGAGAAGCTTGCAATTTTCTGTGCAGACAAAAATAAAAATCCCAGAGATATATCCACTCCCCTCGGCCAGCACTTGTTTTCAGGCACCTAGGGGAAGACACAAATTTTGGGAACTATGAGTGACACTGGCAAAACACAGGGCCTTATGCAGTCCTCGAGCATGGTCCTATTAAAATTGTGGGCTGTTGGACACAGCAAAAAAAGGCCTGCAGACTTCCAAAAAAGTGCTAATTTGCAAGGCATGAATTGAATCTTTTCCTCTCAAATGTTGACTGCAAACTCCAGACTTGCCGGAAGCTCATTCCTAAGTAAGGTGTGGAACTTTAAAACAGGGTCAATGCAACACCTTCAGTATTCTTCTCTAGAGATGCAACTATTTTCATTAAAATTTAGAACCACAAAATGGTTGAGGTTGTCATTAAACTCTGGATGTCATCTGGTCCACCTCCCCCGTTCAAGCAGTACCACCCAGAGCAGGTTGTTCAGGACCATGTCAGATGGCTTTTGAATACCTGCAAAGACAAAGTGCACACCACCTCTCTGGCAACCTGTGTCAGTTCTTGGTCACTCTCACAGCAAAGAAAATGTTTCTGCATGTTCAGAGTTTTCTTCCATATGTACTTTACTTTCTTCAGAGACACATGCATTTTGTAAGAACAGAGGCGTATTTTCTTTGCAAATATAGAAAGAGGCAAATATTGATAATGAAATGATAGATTGATGGCTAGAGAAATGATCAGGTGTGAGACCACACTACAGACTTTGCTGTCAGGTACACTCGTAACTCAAACAGGGCATGTTCCCTTCTGTGGATCTCCCCACATGTCCAGTCCTTTAAAAATTCAGGTAAATAGCCTCCATTTAGCACCTTGTCTTCCTCGTCTAGTACCAAGACCATGCAGAGCTGATTTCTCCTTGTCTTTCCTGGGAGTTTTATGGTCATTGCAATCTCCTGCTTTCCTCTTGGGAATGGCTAGAGAAGGGAAGGAGACCCATCTGAGGTCCCACACACACAGCAGCCACTGGCCAGCTTTCAACTGAAGTCATAAAAGACAGTCTATCTCATGATACATTATTCAGCTTCATAGGTCTTTTAAATACAACTTCATGACAGCACCATCCTCCTTTTGGTATTTTTGTGAATTTAGTGAACTGCCTGCCAACAAAATCCCACTTTCTTCCCCCACCAAGTTAGAAAAAGGAATGAAGCTGCTAGAACAGATCTGTAGGCTGTTTTTCAGGCACAAGTTAAAGTTATTACAAGATATGCTATTTGAATATAAGAAAGAAACTTTTTTTACTGTGAGAGTGGTCAAACACTAGAGGTAGGCAGAGAGAAACTTTGGAGATATTGAAAGTCTGAGTGGACATTGTTATGGGGAACATGCTGTTAGTGATCCTGCCTGCAGCAGGGGTTGGACTAATGATCTGCAGAGATACATTCCCAGCTCAGCTGCTCTGTATTCCTGTGATTCTCCCACACTCCAGCTGTGTTTCAGATGTGTTCACTTCTACACGAGAGTTTGGGCTTTCAGCTCTGGTTGAAAATTCTTCCAACTACTGACTTTTCCCTAAGATATTACTCATAACCTAATACAGTACAATTTTGATTTCTTAAGGGCTTTCGGCTCTAATACAATACCAGTGTTATTGATGGTTTAATTTCTTAAATGCCATGTTCACTTTTAGGTGACCACTTGTATTTTTTCTAAGGGCAAGACAGCACAAATCACAGAGACTCCAAATTAATCCTGTTGTCGTGGTTTAGCTTGGCCCAGGTTTTTCTAGTAGGAGGGGCCCACAAAGATGGCTCCTTGGTGAAGCTTCTCGAAGCCTTCACCATGTCCAGCTCTGAGGTGATGGACATGCTGCTGGCCAAGGCTGGGCCAATTAGAGATGTTGGTTACGCCTCTGGGAAAAACATATTTAAGAAGAAATCAAAACAATGGGTGCACGCACTTTTCCTTAGCCAGAGGAGGAGGAGTAGGTGAGAGTATGTGAGGGAAAACAACATGGAGAGACCAAGGTCAGTGGAGAAGGAGGGGGAGGGGGAGCTCCAGGCGCCGGAGCTCTGCAGCCTCTGCAGGCCGTGGTGAGGCCATGGTGAAGCAGGGGGTGCCCCTGCAGCCCATGGGGGCCCATGGGAAATGCTGAGATCCACTTGCCCCAAAGCGAGTGGATACCCTGAAAGTGGCCGTGGTCCAGAGGGAGTCCTAGTGGAGAAACAGGCCTTGACTTGCA